>JAXGGS010227740.1:4561-18689 GCA_035585475.1 Armandia brevis | reverse complement strand
GTGAATGAAAATCCTTTATCCCGCTTAAAATATCTTACTCAATTAGTGCCGAATGTAAATTGAAAATCAAATGGGCCAAAAACAAGTATAAAATTTCAAAATAGCAGATATCAATCGGTCAAACAGCCATCATAAACACATAGTATTCCATATCGATGACATTCTAATATCTAATATGTTCAGTTATACGAACACGGTTTGGTCAGACAGAAATCACATTAAATGGCATCCTACTTAGCGCAGCTGGAAATCACACCCACTGGAGGCATAATAACGTATTTTTGGCAGTTTCATGCATCGGGCCTCATACGTCCATTTAGGGAAAATTACTCACATAAAAGTGACTGTATCAATTTTGACAAGGTTGGTGGCTGAATTTGGCACTCATTAGGGAATCCCTATCATGGTACCACTTGTATTATGTGGTATAACCGTCAAACTAGGAATGTCGGCCTGAAACACAGCCAGCATGTCTACGTTATGTGACTAGATCAGTGGTAATTACCGGGTGGGTGACTGCGGTGAGCGACCATTGCCTGAAATGCAATTTTGGTGGCCCACTTCCGGGATATACGAGTGGGGATTAGCCGCATTGACACTCGGTCACCCCAACATTACCACACTACTAAATATCACACCAGAAATACTTTTGTGGCATTAGAAAGGATTTCTGGATATTGCGCATTACTATCGGCGAGCTTTTTTATTTATTGATGAGAGCATAGGCAGTTCGTATCGCCGGCTTTCATCTAGGGCGAGAAGTGGAGCAATTCGTTTCTCGCGTGTTTTTTCATCATATAACAAACCACTGCAGTCTCTCGAGAGAAATAATTTCCCCACTCAGTGCATCTAGAATTACCAATAAATGCGCTGGTGATGTTAATAGAGTTCCATCCCAAACGTTGATAGCCGGGCCCTGAGAGAAGCTCACTGCTTCCTTAGTGCCAATCAATGTCTCGTTCAGCGTGGAATTTAAAATTGTCGATTCCACCTCGCTTGTTGATGTATCAAAATGCCATGGCCTGAAACATGGCATTCAACTCTAATCAGCTCGTATCATGGCACCCTTTCACGGCATAATCTCCTAATAACTCCCGATATGGATTTTCCAGCCGAGTTGGGCCATTTTTTGCTTTAAATCACTGTCAATGGCTCGTGTGGCTACTGACAACAACGCAATAGGAGGATCAGTCTCTCATTCACCTGTCATGGCCATCTAACTGTGCAAATCGAAGCTGAAGTAGCCCTGGCAAGGAGGCTTGATTCCTCCAAGGGCAGGCGGACCCAATGATGTATTGTCTGGCTAGCCGAAGATGACACTTTGCCTCACAAATCCATAAGCGTTTCCTCCGCCGGGGTAGAAGAAATATTGTTCAGTTGGTTATGTATGACTCGGAAGGTCCGATGACATGAATTGTTGTGGAGTTTTCTGACAGTCGCCGGTAAGTCGACTCACGAGGGAAGGGAGGCTGCAATCTGTGTAGCTTCATTCTATAACGTGACAAACGACGCCGATGGCAGAACAAGTTGGCAAACGCCACCTATAACTTTCATCATTCGTCCCCGAGGAGACCAGAAGATATCATAAGTTCAGGTGGAGCTGTGTCTGCAAACCTGCGCTGTGAATTGCCCATTGTCTGAGTCTGCACTTCAGGCTGGCGTTTCTAGACTAGGGAAACACTCTCTCTCATTCTAAATTCCATTTTATTCCGTCTGTTAAGCGGGTAATATAATAACTCAGCGACTAGTATTGACTACATGCCAGATTCTTTCTTTTTTCATCGTATCTAATTGCCCCTGATTTATCCAACTCAAATGCAATCTTCCGATACATGCCACCCATCCATTGGCGGGAGTTATGAAAAAACAGCCGGCAGCCAGCATATCCTTCCACCTCTCAACGAGAGAACCATTTACAAGAGGGCCAACATGACAGATCTGACACTGGTGGCTAAAGACAAATGGAGAGAAAAAAGAGAGGACCTGCGTCAATGCCTGCCTCGAAATGGTATTGTCGCCGGAAACGTGCTTAACTCGGCACAATTTAAAATAAAACAGGGTGACTGAAGGTTGGCACCGAATGGGGTCCTACTGCGTCTATTTCCAATCTAGGAGATGACCAAATCAGTTTAAGTGCAACACTTTAAACTGCTGGTGCAGATGGCGCACCGGGGGATGAGCTTGAGGCGGGGCATTGTCTCGGTCACTTCATCCCGCCTGTGATCCCTGTCCACCAGGGCTGACCATCCCAGACATGATCAATACTTCACCCGAGCTTGTCCGGGCGGACATGCGAGAGAGGAGCTCGGCAGATTTGACACGCACTGGCGGGAGTTATCACAAGGAAGAGAACGATGACTGGATGCCGGACAGACAAGGTCTAGCATCTCGGTCAAGCAGAAGCATCGCCGCGGTGAGAGCAGAAGCGTAACCAAGGAAACACCGCGTCTAATGATACGCTCTATTATTTCACCGATGGCCTTCGCTGAATAAGTCGGATAAAAGCACATCGGCCGTGTACTTATACCAAACTGGTTTCACTTAAGTTATGACCAAATGATAAGGAAACTGCCAAGCCAATTTGTGAAAATCAAGAATTGTGAGGCTCATTGTAGAAAGCAATCAGACTGTCGGGCAATGAGCCGAGGTTTTAATCGAAATCATCATCCTAACGGGAGCCTGGTTCCAGCAAAGCAGCTCGGCATGCATTGATTTTGTAAGCAATAGTAAAAGGGAACATACTGAGATGCAATGGGGTCCCGCGGACTGATAAATTAAATACCATGCATCGCAGGAATTCCGGCCGGCTAGAAAAACCACCGATCCCGATCGATGCGGCCTCAATTCAAACAAATAGATAAAAAGTCAATAATTCAGCTCTTGAATTAGATAAGCAGAAACTTTACTGCCTCAGCAACCTTTGCTGAATGGGGTCGGCATATCCGTCCATTAATCACCAAGAAATTGAGTTTCTGTGGGAAATAATAGCGAAGCCTTGATGGAGGAGAATGCATTGAGAAAATTGACCACTATTATCACCGGCCGCCACATACATTTATGGATGAAGTTGAAATTGGAAGTTTCACTCAAGCAGCGCTGACCTTCTTTCCCCTCGCTCAAGTCTTTTGAGCTCATCCACGTCACCGCGGGCTGTAAAACGCTAAGTCCCGATGGCAGTTGGTAATCTGAAATCCTCTGATCAATGGCTCGCCAAGGTATCAGAGCAAGGAGCGATGCCTAATTAGGTTAGATAACGGCTAGTAACGCTCACGGCGCGACAGGTTCATGACCTACTTTGCTTGGTTTTCTCTCCGGGGATACAAGTGACCGAAACCCGAGCATAAATATCTCCAAACCCCACTTGAGGGCTCCCCGCTCAAATCCTCACGTCCAGGAGGATGGTCGGTCTGTCAAGTTTGGGGGGATAACTGTCCTCCAGCTGTATAATCATGCTGCTTCCTGCCTTTAATCAAAGCAAAAGCCACAAAAAGGGGAGGGTTTGAGGGCCGATGCGGATTATAAGTCGCGTGCCAGACTAGGATTAGTCTTTGCTGAGTAGTTTACATAGTTTTCCGCTTAGATAGATCATCCTCCATCTTCCACTAAGTCGGATGTATTAGACAGATCCGAGCATCAAGCCATCAGCTACTTGGAGAAGCATCTTTGTGATCAGAGACTCTCATCTTTCGTGTTACACACAAGATCAACTAATTACCTGATGCACGGCCGACGTGTATGAAACATCGAGCGCTCACCGCCGGAATAAAAAGCGCCTCATCAAACAAATGGCGCGCTCATTTATTAAAGCAAAAACAAACAAACACCAAGAACAGAGGCTCATTGAAAGGCCCTCTCGAGACCCGAACTGTTTCCTTTTAATGCATCATTCATCTCTTCTCCAATTGTGAGGCTGAAGCCATCAGTGGCAGTGAGCTTTTGTGGCAAGTATATGAGTGCCCCGAGATCACCAGCAATAGCGCTGGCTGTGTCTGCGAGTACTGGCGCGAGGTTTTGTCGGGGTAGACAACGACGGGGATGGTTTACATTGAGCCCACAGACCAAACAAAGTAAACTTGATCAATGGCGGCCGGGATTTGTCAATTGATACGGAACCCATCAAATATTCATGGCCAATCAGCGACAATGAGGGTTTTCTTTCTCGTCAAACTGCTCCCGATATATAATGCACGCCAAAATTGACACCTTTGTGCGAATACACAGTTGGATTATCTGTTAATATAGTTCCACGCCCTCCGAGTCACAGCCATAATTTCTTTCGGGAGAAAATGGACAGAAAAATCGCCACATTTTCTACCTGGTGGCGAGATGGGCGCTGATCAAATAAGTCCGGAGGCGGAATATTGAGCACAATTACCGGGCTCTGGGTTTGTGGAGTTGGCTGTGAGCCGCCTTAAAGCGTTCTAGCTGGCACCTCTAGATATCATAAAAAGGTCGTGGGAGGCTTCTCGTACATACATGTACGGGTTTGGCAGCCCCGCACTAGGGGCAGGAGACAGACATGCGTTAATTACGTGAGGTAAAAATACAATTCTTTCAGGTAATCGAGAAGACAGAATGATCAATTGCACATATTATATACATGAAAAAGAAAATTACAAACTATATTTTTCTTTCTCGTAATGGGATATCATTAATGCTGCAAAACCTAAACAGGTGCTTTTATAGTGAAACACATCTGGGTGGAGGATCGACTTGATGTTAATGAAACTTTGTCAACTATATGATATGATGCTGTACAGGGAGACCCTCTACATGTTCATGTCTTGATGCTCTGTTCGATGCTCACTGATCCTGAGCAACAAAGATACACGAGTCTCCGCAGATCCAAATAATCGATAACTCACAGAACAACATATAGAGTACATGGGCATTAGTTTTTTCTCCACTCGATGTGATGCTAATCCAGAGGGAAGGTTGTAGAGGAACAGAGGACCAGGTGTAATGCACCTGCACATGCAATCACGAGTGATATAAAAGTATAAAAGCAACATGCTCGGCGACTTACTGGATATGTGACCTGTGAAGCTACCGGCGTTAAGGATGAGAGTGAAAGTGATGACGATGATGGTACAGGTCGAGACGACTCGCCACACCCCTGCCTCTCCCCGCACCGCGTCTGGGGAAGAAGCGAGGACCGCGGCTACGTGCTTCTGGCATAAAACCCCTCCCAGTCCATCATTTATGTGATGATGAAGAACATTACAACCCTGTATACATACCTTCAGCTAGTTATCCCCCGATTAACATGCACGATGGTGTGCCGGGAAACAGGCCTTTCCCGTAAAACGGCACTAATGCGCTGCCCGCTCGGGCAGTGGGTATAGATTAAAGCCGATGGGAGGAGTCCTGGACAGTACATCAGTGGCTGTCCGATGCTCTAGCCAAGACACTTCCATGCGTGCTTTATAGTAGGGTCCACACTCCCCACACCCATCCGCAAATGCGATTGCTCCGTTGCGCCGGTGTTTACCTCCGCATGCCACCAATCGAGTTACATACAATTTTCCTGCAGAGGGGTCGGGGTAAAATGGATTTTCATGTACTCGTCTATCATCGTTACCGACATTGTCATCGGTGGAATAGCCGGAAATGCCGGAATCCATTGATTTCCTCGACGAGACAGATCTTTTACATTTCCAGACAAAAGCATGAGACATTTACATGTGCCCCCCCAATACCCATCTTTTTATCCCCTCTGGTTGTTACATACTACAGACATGCGAGGTGTGTAGGAAAGCTTTCAACCACTTTCTATTGTCAAAGCAAGGCGGATAAAGACGCAATCACGCGATGTCCTATCACGCATCCCGCCACTGAGATATCATTCTAATATTCACCTGGGCGCAGATAATGCAGAGTTTTATTCTTAAAGTGGCGATGCCCTTTTGCAGCTGCTGCGCTGAGCCAGGTGTCCCCCGGAGAAACTCAATCACATTCTACTCATCACTCAATAAGCGGTCCCAGACGGACCTGGTCAATCAGTGTCCATCTGCTGGAGCGGTCAAAGGGCCAGCAATAAGATTTACTTCATTAGGAGCTTAATTTAGATACTAATTAGGATTATTTGAGGTTCATTGGGATCACTATATCTCATGGTCAATACAGCATACAAGAACAGATATGCCTTGGCTGCTCTACTACTGAGCCATTTTTGGCATGATTCTGATTATTCAAATCCGTTTGTCAGACTTGAACAGCAACCTAATCAACGCGGATTCTACTAATGCAGGATGTACCATATGATACTATATTCAATCAGTATCGCCTGAAATACCTGCTCTACATGCGACAATACGCGAAAGTGGATTACAGAGGTGACCTAGAAGCGTTCACGACCTGCGCGTCTCAGACCAACTTGATTCTCGGACATTCACATCAGCTCGACGTGATTGGACATAACCAACAAAAGCACACTTGACCAGCCCGAAACCTACTTCCCCGCATGTATATGGCCTACTATATTTCCCTCAGTTGTACTCAGACATAAAGCACACATAAACACGCGCATGTAGAGGACTATTCAAGGCTTCCTGCAGCTGATCATAACAAAGAACACGGCGAGGAATGGGAGCAGAGTAAAACAAATGTACCTAACAGAAATTGATGATCTGACAAACTAGGCCCATATCCAAACAATACGACTCGGGTTTCCCATGCAAATCGCCAGCCCTATTATAGAAATCACCTCAATTATCCCTTGCCCGCTGCTGAAGAATGTATCGCGGTAGTAAAGCATATTTACGTTTCTCTTCAGTGGCTCTAGCCAGGCAGAAGAGCGAGCGGGAATACATCGTCTGAGGTTGTGCTGGAGAAAGGATAATGTTTGAGCAGAGTGGCACCAATCAGGAATCACTCACACGGGCCTCCTGTAATTCTGACTATCACACTCAGCAGACTGACAATAGGACGGGGTGCTGCATATCATGGACGGATTTTCCCACTCGCTCTACATCATCCGTGCGCAGATAAACGAGCAAAAACTGCAGGAAAAACGTTATTGGAAAAGAATGATTGATTCTCGAATTTCGTGGGAGAGAAAGTGATACTTCGCATGATGAAAAGCACACCTTCGCAGTCAATATCTGCACTCGGAAAAAACTGGCATTACCGAGGTGACAGAAAATAGGGCAACTACTATAAGAGAACTATACACCACCGAAGTCACAGGCGCCCCATGAGTATCATGGATAAAACGAGTCGTGGTGTTTCGTTTTCATCAAGCTAAAAACATTTACAATCACCTACTCCCAGCAAAACCAATTCAATTTAGTCGCTTTGAGCCTATTGAATGAGGGACACCCGGATGATTAATCGCTTCTGTCAAAAACTTAAGAATTCTGACTGGTATCAGACTAATTTCTCACGAGATGCATCCGAGTGCCTCTATCGCCACTTCACATGTAAGTAATTATTGAGTCTTCTTTTCGATAATTTTTCTATCCCGTCAATACCTGCCAAGAAAATAATCATAAGCGCTCATCGCGGTAAATTGTTACATTGTTCGCCTCGAGCTTAGCCTTCAGCGTGTTTGTGCCAGGAATTTAGAACAGGAGCCCATCTTTTCAGGGCATTGTGTCCGATATTGACAAATCCTCGTGATGAATTGGGCTGAAGCCTCACACGCAACTCACTGAGAGAATTCAAATTCTGTCAATATCGTCCGTTGCCATTAAAAAGAGATTAACCCCTCGTGGAGAAACTACGGTTTGGTGCCAAGTGGTGAAAAGAGACAATTTACCCCCGTTGGGGAGTCTTTGTGTTCTGTATTCAATTTCGTCTAGGAAGTTCCATCAAATTCTCCTAAACAGAGACGCAGCACCACTTTAGTGCCATCCAGTTTTCATGTTCATGACAAGAATTTGTCACTCACTCCTTTAAGATGTTTTTTATATTGTTCACAAGTGCATCGCATTTGGTGTTGAATGAAGTGAGAGAGGAGCCCATAAAGCTACATTTCCAATATAGTGATTCACTACTCCATATGAATGTTTCAATCAGATTTTGAATATATTCTAGACAACACTGTTTTTTTAATCGGTAAAGCGCTGGCCATCCCCTGGAGTAGAACTCGAGCAAGACCCGTAAACTGGTGATCTACACTATCACGTGGAACAACAAGGTCCTTGGCCTTGCATTGTTCAATGAATTGCAGTTTATAATACTGCTAGATAGCCCATAAAACAGATGAAAAGGTAGACGAGGCGAGTGAGAACCTAGAGGACAAGATCGGGGCCTCCCTTTACACGCTTCGTATCGCGGCTAGTCTACTGCCCCGCTCTCGTGAAAGCCTCACACCAATCTTACTGTCACCTGCGGAAAAGCAACCGCCAAACGCTTTAACAGTGCACGAGGAAAAATGAGCAATGGGCATGGCATCTTCATCACCTCCCGCAACCGAGCTTACATCACCGGCGGCCTCTGATAGGGTAATCAATCAAACGCTCAAATACATCGGAAATTTAGATGACTCGTGCAGGTTTCGGCCCGAGTTACAGCTCATGAATACTGTATTCATTTACAACCCAGAAATTAAGTCGGCGATCTGAGAGTGCAAAGGGGAAAACAAGTTGGTGTCTACATACTGTGGCTGATTTAAATGTAGTGGGGTTTATTATACGACCTCAGATCTAAGTTGTTTTGCCGCAGTTAAACTAATAAATAACTGAATTTCAGGCTAGCAGGAAGTACCTGTCAACACTAAACGGTATTTAGTTACCGCAGAGAATCAAATGATGTAAAAAGTTAGAAATTACCTTCAATAAACTGCTTTCGCTTGATGTTATTGCGTTCGTTCATTTCGATTCTATTTTTGACATGGGATATCACACAGGTACTTGGATTCCAACGCGGTAATCCCAGACTTTTGAAAAGGACGAGAAAATTGAAAAAGAGTGCCAGGAGTTTTTCAATTTCGAACTCAAGTAATGTAATTCTGCCAAGCCAGAGTTGCACGATGAGCTCGTTTCACCTTGCTTAAAGAAGGTAAGAGTCCTTGAACAATCAGCAAATGTCACCTGACACAACCTGCGCGTGGCCCTGATGAGCTGATCCCTTCAGGTGAATTTAAGCCTCTCACGCGAACCCCTCTCGTTTGTAAACAAGACCGGAAAATAAGGTGACAAGAAACATAACCACGCATAACGCCGCAAAGGGATGCATGGGAAATGTGTTTCTCGCCAAAGAAGTAATGGAGGTCTGCCGATTGAATCTAAATGACCTAAGTTGATTAATAATAAAATTATTTCGGAATATGTGCCAGATAATTACTTGGTTACAGTATCGCGTGGGGTATAGTACATTATTTCATGAAAACGTCAGCATTTATTTCAGTGGGCCGTTTTCATCACGTCACATGTCTTGTGTCTGACAGAGTCGATGAACTCGTTTTAATTCTTAATGAATTGAGATTAGCCAGACTAAAATTTCGACAGGCAGCAATCAGAGTCTCCGGTTGATCAATGATCACGCAATCAGGTAGATTGGAGTTTGAAGACTGATTGGATGGCTGATTAACATGGGAGTTCCCAAGACTGTAGGGCTTAGCTTCAGGACTGACGAATGATACAAATTCCAATACAGAATATATCTGATATAAGGCGGGTGGCGGAGGAAAAAATCTTAAAAACACCCTTATATCGAGCGCCATGTATCCATATGGGCAACCTCTGACCCGCATTACAGAGAACAATATAAAAACCTAATCGGAGGTCCCGCGCCTTATAGCGAATACCGCGGTATATATAGGACAGCCTTATATCGGGTATCTACTGTATAGAACTTCTGCTGAACAACAGAGCCGCATGAGAGGATTTTATACAAAGTAAGGCGCAGTCTGAAATAGGAGATTTGTAAAGTACTTATTTTATGTTAATTAAATGATGATATTCTAAATGAAAAACAGTTAGCAAAGATTAATATTCAATAAGGGGGTGTTTTTATCAAAAAGGGGTACATATTTGGTAATATTGGCAAACAAAAGACACCCTCGATGGATTATTTTGGCGAACTATGGTACCGCACGTGATGTGCCGTCATGAATGGGGAATGGGAGTGCGGCCGAAGCTGTTTTTCCGCAGCAGCACCCTTTGCAGATGTAATTTATCGCAAAATACCTCCACAACGGGTATGTTTATTTTAATAATTATCTCATAATATTTGCCGGGTTGGGCCGGTACGTGCCACGCATGCCCCTGTATCAATTTCATGAAGTTTAGAACCGTTGACCAAATCCAGTCTTTTAAAGGAGATAACTGGGGGATACTTTCCCGGGGATACTTTCTGCGTTATAGCAATGCCGGGAGCAACGCGTTAACCCGTGCGTCAATACATACCCCTTGTTTTCATTAGTTAAAGATAATCGGCCCATGTCTTGCCCCTTGCCTTGACAAATACCCTTTTCTTCTTAATTTTCAGTCTAGCCATTTCCCGGGAGCCATTTCCTAGCTTTAGTCAACTATAGTTATAGCGCCACGAATGAGTTCCCGCCAAAAGGCGAGTGCTGCCATCTGCTGAGTAATATTTTTTGACGAAAACAGCATATATTAATTAAATCCGTAAATATCATCCAACGCGGACGAGCAATTCTATTAGAAATTTATCATTTAAATTTTCTAAATCAATCTCTCCTGGAGGCACAAGAGTTATTTATTTACGAAACTTGCAAGTGATAACTCAGTGCAATTGACAAAAATGGCGCCCGGTGGAAGTGATGATGTGTGATTAGTTCATGTTTTTCGTTCTATTGTCTTTGATCTCAGGCGCTCATAAATCAGGATGGGTGGATTAATCTCTAGATGGCGGGTAGGCTTATTTTGAATCATTCTAGCAACTATAAATTCGATGACATTCGAGAAACGAGTTTTGATTTTCCATAACAATCTGTCTATTAAAGAGTATATATGAAGTTGGTGGAGGTGCTGAGATCAAGCAATGAAACATAGGGTCGGTCATAAGGGAAAATTGACAAAAAATAAAGTCACTTGTCATAAAAAATTTGTCAATAGTATTACTTGTCTTTAAACTGTGTGAAAAACAGGGTCACTAGACATAAAAATCATCGAAAAATAAGGTCACTGTTTGTAGAAATAAACCAAATTCAAGTAGCCCCAAGGGACTCTGGACGATGGATGGTATATTAACTCATATATTCTGTTTCAGAAAAAGCCATCAACTGTTGAAATTTTAGAAAAATTGGATAAGGCAAGTCATTTTAAATCTAATCTGAAGTAATGGCTGTTGCATGAAGTCAAGCTCTTTTTCTCCTTTAGGAGATTGAAAGAGTATTTTCAATACTTTATTATTTTATTTTATTTTTAAAACAAACTAAAATTGTTATATTATTCATTGCAGGACATAGAATCTCTCGAGAAACTCCGTAAAAGTAATCTTGATTCTCAAAAGCGGATTATAGGAAGGCTATTGTTATTTTCGGTGCTGCTTTATATAGGAACAGCCCTTGTGTTCTACTTTTATTATTTTCCCGAAAGGTGGGAAGACAGACTGCTCTTCCTTGCACCATTCTTCGCCTTCGGATTTCTGTAAGTCTTCCTTGGTTTTGAACCAAACAATATATAAACGAAATCTAGCGGAGTTTAAGATTGTTTCATTTTTTTACAGGGTTTGGTTCTTGAAAAGATTCCTTCATTGGTATTTTGTAAAGAGAATCGGGAAAAATGGTTCGTGAATTAATTGTGAAAGTCCCACGTTTTGGAATTTATATTTTAAATGATTGGTGATATATATGCATACCGGGTATACCAATTGTTTGCTTTCCTTGCAGAAGCTGCGTTACAAGAATGCAAAGACAAGAAGAAAGAAATGGTATGTAGCTGATCCACATGTGCTGGTACTTGAAATTGTAACCGATAAACCGTACAAGTACTTGCCTATTTAGTCATTAACACTCTTTGTCCCACTTTATTAGCTGGAAGAGGTGATGGAAAAAGAAACCTACAAGAAGGCAAAAGAAATTTTAGAGCGTTTCGACCCTGAACAGTTCAAAATGCTATCAGTGAGTATTTTGCCATACCAATCATCAGGCCTAGACTAAGATACGATTTGTATATTTTTAACAATTAAATGGTCTGTAGTGTTCCCATAAGAACGTCGATTGTGCCACGATTGCATTTGGTGACTCTTCTTCCTTCCAGGTAACCGAATCTACCCCAGCACCGCAACGTGTTCCTCAAGGACAAGGTATGATGTCAATTTCAATAAAGGGAAAACAATTAAATTGTGATAATTGCCAGGTTTCAAATGCGTTGTATAAAGTTGTTATGCACATGTATCTTTGACACGTAACGTAGAGATCAATATAAAAAAATACCGTTAGCGGGACACGGGGAGGCCCGTGTTACCGGTTCATTAATATCGAAAATGCCTTATATAAAGGGTCTATTGCTTCCATATATATTTGTATAACAATAGCACTAATGTTAATGTATATATTGTATTAAGACTTGAGACAGAGGACAGCCGGCAGAGGAGGCATGTCTCCACAAACAATGCCCAGACCGCAACCGGGAAGCATGTTTAAATCCACCCCTGGCCCACCAGGATCTGTCGCCAGAAATTTACAGACGCCAAGTATGTAGAAATGGTTATAATATATTACAATTTCCTTGTGCACAATCACGGAGAATTAACTATTTAATTTCTGCATGTTCTTAGTGGGTCCGGGGATGATGCGGGGTATGGGACCACCAGGACCCCCGATGCCACGCCCCGTCCTACCCAGAGAGAGGTCAGTCACTGATAAGTTGATTGATGCTCTTGTTGGAGATGGAATAAGCAGCAGATATGCGCTTATATGCAAGGAATGCTCGTCTCATAATGGGATGGCAATGAAGGAAGAATTTGAATACCTTTGTAAGTATGCTGGATATTTGTGTAAATATAGTTTTAGTGCGACGTACATTTGATCGTATAACAAACATTTGACTGATCAATTTACATTTCAGCTTTTCGATGTTGCTATTGTTACACTATGAATCCAGCAAGGAAACACAAACCACACGCACCGAAGTTAGACTTTACGCCGAGCATGCCAAGGAAAGCCGTCGACAATGTTAAGCCAGGTTAGATCACTAACCTAAAAGAAATGATATGTATATACTCCCGTTAACGAAACAATTTATTTAAGCATCTGATTGCAATGTCCATCCGTATGCATTCATATCACATATCATACTTGCACGTATCATACGCTATATCATTGATGAGAATACCTATATTCCAAATGGAAGGAGGTCTCTTAATCAAAACATATTCTATTCTGAGTCTATTCTGAGAGTATTCTATTCGATCCAGGGGAAGAAAAGGAGTCATCTGACGAAGTGTTAGCTGAAGTATTGCCCGATGAAGATAATGAAGACGCCGTTAAGGAGGAATGTAAATCGGCGACAGAGAATCAACCACCGACTGATGAGGAAAAGAAAGAACAATAGATTATCATTTTGTACTTTCATAATTTATTTGTATTTTATATAAAGTGGTTTGCTATCTCTTCGTTTTATGTACTTTTTAAAGATGTGGCTATGTATGTGTCTGATGATCCTCATTTGGCTGATGTGTAAATGTCGATGCTAAACTACATTTTTTTCGTATTTAGCGTAACTACCAGTAAGTACAGTTGGATGACAAATGATTCAATTAAAATTGCGAGGTCTCTGATGAAAATTATGCACTGCAGGGTAGTTTCTCAATTTCTTCCAGCATTAAAAACTGTTTAATGCAAACTTTTCTACGAGACAAACAGTCTTATATAGTTTCTTAGAGCCACTATATTTTTTATATAATCTCTGGTGTGCCTTATTCTAGATACTCATTTCAAATATAAAGTCTTTTGCCTCTATATGTTGCCGGTACAAGTTTCGGTATTTCATTGAGGACCTGTAACACGTGTTATTGTTAGTACAGCTGTTAATTCAAGTGATGACATCTGGAGAGTTGATGAGTGAACTCTTATTAAAACGCCGAGTGATGTGTGGTACAATGAGGTGCATACATATACTATCTATAGTGCTTAACTGCTGCCCAGTCAATGCTCATGCGAGCGCTTAGTTAATTTATATAGACACAGATGTATACTCAAAATACACATCACGTG
>JAXGGS010227518.1:0-15693 GCA_035585475.1 Armandia brevis | reverse complement strand
AAAATTACCCGATTTACTTCCAAATATGCCTATTTGAAATTATAGCTGAACACTTGATATAAAATATATATGCAGGTGTTCTCAGTGTCAGGCGTCGAAAGGATGATGGTTCTCTGTGTGTTCTATATGAAAGAATGTATTGTATGTCACAAAAAACTCCACCAAAAATATTTGTCATTTTATCAACATTGAAAAAATTGCATAAGAATGTTGTTTTTGGTGTGTATCATAATATACAAGTAACACATGATACTTCACTCTTGTTCTAATGAAACACTGGTTGATAAAGTATTTGTCATAGTTATATTTTAATGCTTATTAGCTATTTCTTTAGAGGATTTTACACTAAATATTTGTACTCCCCTTTCAAATTTTCACAAATTTCTTTTCAAATTGACAAAAATGGTTGTTTTGTTTTAAAGAAATGTATCATATATTTGCAAACAATGTCTAATATATTGTTTGTAAGCGATCATTGGCCATTATATGATGGCTGGGGTGCCAAAACACAAACCAGGATGCAGGTTAAAAGTTGTACTCGGAGTCTGTTTTTTCTGTAGCTTAAACATTGGTCCTGGACATTTAATACAGCACCCTTGATATGTATATTGTGATATGAAATATTGCCATTCCTGGTGTCAAATGTCTCTGGTACAATAAAGCAATGATCAGGTAGAATTTTTGTATGACTAGGGACTCTTTTCTATAGTGGTATTTCACAGGTCTGAGCAAGCATTAATTTTGTAGTACTTTTTGTAAGAATCATACAACGAAATATTAAGATTGTATACTACACCTGTAATAACCTGTGTAGTCTTATGGCTCCGTATTATTAAAAAGCAGCTCACAACCTTGTAATTTTGTGGTCACAATCTTCTTCAATGGCTACCCCATCCTCCAGAAGTCAATATTGGAACATGGGGTCCTTTCGGAAAAAGCCATCATCTCCCTTTATCCTTGCCCAAATACAAATTGACCTTTAGTTATACCTACATCAAGAAGCTCAGAGACCACCTGGTGAGAGTGGTGCTTATCTAGTTCACGTATAACTATACTCAAAAATATTGCTTAACTATCCCATGCTGTTAAACCACAAGGTTTGGGTCAATCTACCGATTTTCAGAAAAGAAAAGAGCGGGACCATCTTAATACCTGGCCCACGCCCAAGTGTGGTGCGCTGCTCACCGATATCCCATTCATAAGTCTGTCTAACAATCTGTTCACAGTTAACAGGTCCTTCACAGAATTCACACCTCGGCATCAGATTACTTCAGGGACACAGAGGTATTTCTGTTCATTTAGCAACGTCCCTCCTCATGTTTCGCACTGTGGCCTCACCATACAGGACTTCTGGGTCTACTCGGAGCAGGAAAACAGTTCACCCCTGCAAGAATTGCAGATCCTGCAAATACTGCCTTAGAATAAATTATAGGGGCGCCCACAAATGTCAGACCACCAAAGTCAAATACAGAATACGAAAATATTCCTAAAAAAAAACATGGTATTATACAACCAACCTGACACAGCCGCGCTACTAGTGAATTGAACCGGCAGCTTGTTAACTGTAACGATTCGCCGCTGCCTGGCTTAACGGGATAGCAAGTGAATACATATAATTTATGATTGACACATTCAGAAGTTATCTGAACCGAGGATTATCTCTATAGTATGTCATATTATTTTATGGACCTTCTTGGTTGTGGATTGTTTTTATAAGCTTATTATCCATTTTAAATGAATATTCGACTTTGTCATCGACAAATCAGTGAAAGGAGATTATGATTTTAATCCCAACAAGGATCCGACACCTTAGTCACATTTTGGTTTAACATCATTGTGAAGGGTATATCAGTATTGCTAGACAACAATAGTTAAATAACTGAACTGTTAGATTAGAGTAGAACAAAATACAGCTAAAATTTTACTCATTCTTTATATGCAATACTTACAAGATGAATTGTTACAAATGATGAAAACTTTGGTAACAGAATAAACATAATAATATCTAACTGTGCGCTTCTTCTATCACAAAAGCTTACACTTATCACAATGTCCACAAAGTGTAAATGCACAAAAATGTTAGTTTATCCATGAATCAGGCGAGGAATATCACAAGGACAAGTTACAAATGTTTCCTTCATCATGGCGCTATGCTTTCTGTCTTGTCAAGTCAACCAAACACAGAACAATGCTTTCTAACAGTCATGCGCTGCATTGAGTTTAACAATTGAGATATACATGGTACAAAGTTCACAGGTCAAAATAAACAAACATTTCATTGTTTGATGTCAACAAGCAGATTACGGGCACACAGATTTATTATCATAATACATCATATGTCTATTAGTTATAAACTTATGCAGGGAGATGTAATATGAATTCTAAGAGTAGGGGAAACTTTTTTTTAAGCTGAAAACCTTAGTGAAATTCCCAAGTTGCCTCCCCTAAATCGTTTTGCAAGTTTCATGAAATTTTGTAAATTTTCTTATTATAACCATGTTCCAATTATTCCACATTTAAGTGAGTCATTTTGGAAATATGAGCCACGAATGCCATTTTCATAACAAGAAACGGACAAATGTCATATGCCTTGTAGGTTCCGCTTGTTTTGAGGGATTTCCAAGTGAGTACAAATCGCTCATTCTTCCTGTCTATCAAAATAAAAGACTATTATTATGTCTACTTTTCATAGAAGCATACAAAATGTAAATGAAAATATTTTCAAATCAAAAGAGACAAAGTTCTACAAATAATTATTGATACATATAACTGTTCAACTTACATGTTGGCCATGGAATTGAATCAGTGTTGTCGACATCAGTATTTGATGATACATTTACATCTTCTGAAAAGCACATACACTTATCCCATAGTAGGGACAATATCCGATTTAAGGTATAAAAAAAATGATGGATAATTAATTTGATAAAATACCCAATTTGCATTGAATGGTGCATTCTTCCATGTTTCCTGCACGTTTAGTAGGAACAATTCCTGGTTCAATAATATTTCCTGTATTCACAGTGCAACCTGATCAAAGAACAACTACACCCTTGCATTGCTCAATAATGTTAATGAAATGTATATAAAGTATACTGTCTTATCTATCTATGTGATACTTCATTACAGTTCTTATGTTTTACCTGAGGCACAGTTTGAGCGAAGATTGTATCGCGGTAATCCAGTTAGATTATAAATATGTTTGGAATTGACACAGTAAGTGACACATGTTTGATCTTTCAAATAATAAAAGTCAAAGCATTTTCCAATCTTACACCATCTCTTACACTGGTCAATAGATCCCTGACCTAGTTTAAAACCTGGCAACTGTTTATACCAATCGGTTAATCGAGGGCCTTCCCAAACAGTCTCACAACCTGTTCAAATAATGACATACATGAACTTGCTGATTACACAGGAGAAACCAGATTTAAGTCAGAAAGTAGGATAGCCTTGTCATGACATTTAGTGCCATGACAGATTACCTTGATTTTGAGTCTTTAAGTATTTAGTCATACATGTTTCTTTTTATTTAGATCGTATGTAATATTTAATAAACCGGAATTTGAAAAAAATACCTTTGTCACACCAATCTGCTAAAACATGAGAATTGTCATGATCCTCCCTAACATCAAGGCATGCTCTATACTCGGGTGTGTCAGTAATGAAACATTTTCTGACAGAAGATGAATATGTCACAGCATAGCAGCTGGGATATTCAAGACAAGCAGCTTTGCAGTCTGCCAATGTGAGAACCCCCGGCTCGAAGCAAATAGCTGAACCAGGATGATTCAGACTAATTGAGTTTTCAATCCTCCACTTTGTTTGACAATTTGCTGCAATACATCCAGTTAAATCATAAAATTAGTGATCTTCCGTTTTGAGATTTAGTATTGAATTAGATAACTTACTAGTTGATGACTTGGTTATCCCTGTGGAGAGAAGGGAAATTATCATCATGAGGAAAGTCAAACATTGATAAGTCATACTTCCAGCTATTGGCTAAAGACAGAAGATAAAAGGTAGAGGGTGCACTTTGGGATGTGACCTGTTTATGATAGGCAAGATTAAATATTATAGTATCAAAGTTTCTTAGTCATGATCATCATTTTGTTTCGAAATAATCTGAAAACCAAACTGCATATGATCAAAATACAAATTTTACATCGAAATTGGATTACTCGCATTTTAGGTTAACCTACTTTTTGATTTTCAGAATTAATTTTTTTAAGAAATGTTGGCAGAATACTATGTATTACTAGAAGTTGTCTCCCACACGGCAGGGGTATATTGTAATCTGATTTAACTTGAATTTTGTTGATTGAGAGAGTCACAGCACACAGCCTCCCACCCATTGTTCCGCAACCAAAAACCCGCCACTGTAGCATCATCCCTCATAACCCCATTAAATACATGAAGACGAGAAAAGTAATTCATAGTAATTATTTTAAACACAAATGTGATCTATAAAATCTCACAAAAGTTTCCCTGGTCACACCATGCCCGGCATAAAAAAGCAACTTTAAAACACCCAAAATGAGGCATCAACCTAACTTATAGGTTAATTAAACCCGAATAGAAAGTTCATGTGCCACTGACCAACCAAACCACTGAATGTGCACAAAGTTTAAATCCCGCGAACAGGGGTATCAAACGACCAATCGGACTAAAACCTTAGCTGTTAGAATCTGAGCAAATGTGTCAGGAACTGTTTGTATAACACAAAATGGGTATGAAATAAATTTCCCAAAAACAATATTCTATGTGGTTAACAATAGAATGAATGCAGTAATTTGGGAGTTGTTTTACAGCAAATTGATACTTTATTCGCAAGTTTTTATTGTGATGAAGATAAATATGTGACTTACGGACTCTGAGCACGTTTTATGCCTTCAACCTGCTTGTGTTGTGTTGTGTTCCATCCTCGGGGTAACCAGCAATCTAAACATACTGGTTAGATCATCAGAGAGAACATGGTGGTTAGATCATCAGAGAGAACATGCTGGTTAGATCATCAGAGAGAACATGCTGGTTAGATCATCAGAGAGGAAATGCTGGTTAGATCATCAGAAGTGAGGAATCACTGGTTACAACAGCAGTGAGGACTCACTGGTTACAACAACAGTGAGGACATGCTGGTTACAACAACAGTGAGGAATCACTGGTAACAACAGCAGTGAGGAATCACTGGTAACAACAGCAGTGAGGACTCACTGGTAACAACAGCAGTGAGGAATCACTGGTAACAACAGCCGTGAGGACATGCTGGTGACAACAACAGTGAGGACAAGCTGGTTACAACAACAGTGAGGACTCACTGGTAACAACAGCAGTGAGGACAAGCTGGTTACAACAGCTGTGAGGACATGCTGGTTACAACTACAGTGAGGACATGCTGGTTACAACAACAGTGAGCACTCACTGGTTACAACAACAGTGAGGACTCACTGGTTACAACAGCAGTGAGCACTCACTGGTTACAACAACAGTGAGGACTCACTGGTAACAACAGCAGTGAGGACTCACTGGTAACAACAGCAGTGAGGACTCACTGGTAACAACAGCAGTGAGGACTCACTGGTTACAGTAGCAGTGAGGACTCACTGGTAACAACAGCAGTGAGGACTCACTGGTTACAATAGTAGTTAGGACTCACTGGTTAGAAGAAGATTGAGGACACGCTGGTTAGGACAGCAGTGAGGACACACTGGTTAGGACATCAATGAGGACACCCTGTTTAGGACATCAATGAGGAAACGCTGGTTAGGACAGCAATGAGGACACGCTGGTTCGGACAGCTATGAGGACACGCTGGTTCGGACAGCTATGAGGACACGCTGGTTAGGACAGCAATGAGGACACGCTGGTAGTATCCCAGCATTTGATGTGAGAATGCGAACATCGCACAGTCAACTCAGTTAACAAATATGTGACTAAACTTCGGTCGCACATTGATAACCGCGCATATCATAGGCACAGCTCAAACAAATCACAGTATATCATTCTTAAGTTGTACATATATGTTTTTATTTACACAATAATAGTTTATCATTGTACATTACACCGGCTAGGTATATAAAGGGTTTTATTAGCAGACATTCAAGATCAGTTCTTTTGTTTAATTTTTAATTGAATAAACTTTAAAGATTCAAATTTATTGGATGCAGTGAACCAAATGATCCCATTTGATCCTAGGCCCGAAACGTTAAAATACAGTCCTGTAGGATGGAAATCAAAGCAGGCATTATACCACCATCCTCCAGTATGAATTTTAGCACAACTCTCACCCGGCAAATTATCATTATCACTGTTGTAAGTTGAGAACATTGAACCATTGTGTAGAGACCCCCTTCTTGTTTCTGTCAGACTATCCCCAGCTGTGCTATCAGACCTATAACCTGACACAAACAATTTATAGTTGTCAGCAGCTGATCCAATTCTGATTGTGTCATATTCTGCCCACATTTTTTTACCATTCCACCGTTCCAAATCCACCCTTAAACTGAAACTGCACTTTTGTGTTAACATATGCAGCTTTTGCAAGCCTAGCCAATAGTTGCGACCTACATTTCCGAATCCTTGTACATACTCGTCCCACCCCTGATTGAAGCCCAATGAACTATCAACTCTTCTTACCATCACCTGGCTGGTTTCGCATGGTAAATTGGTTGACGCAGTGTCTGTGCTATGGTTTATGGTTCCACTTGAAAAATCATGCGTAGACTTGATTTGAACAATATCATGCCCCTTGGTGATATAAGTCTGAACCATTTGAACTGCACTCTTTTCTGCAGTCCCTGTAGTTTTCAGTGTGGAACCAACCATGCTACTTTCGTTAAATAGTGCTACAACTAAATGATATTATGCATGTTTAATCATGTTGGTATTTGTTAAATCATGATAGTCTTTTTTTAGTATTTGTTGGTAATTAATTCCCTACATAACAGAAGTGCGTTTTATTCTATGAAATACTAACATTTTTGCCCACCTTTAATAACAACTGGAAACGCAACAATCAGTCCCAGCATGACAAAGGCTGAACCCAGTTTAATTTTGATTTTCGTTTTCATATCTATTGGCTTGATAGTTCATATGATGTACTGAATGATTGTGTAGTAATGGATGTATGTCGTGCTCTTGGCTCATTTGCAAATGAAACGCTTGACTAAGTGTATATAACACTGCCCTCAATAAATGACTCAATTCATGCACTTAATTACAAACAGGTGTGTCATTCACCTTTTAAACAATGTAATTTCACTTACTATAAATTGTTAGCTTTGTAGAAATAGAAAATATCAGAAACTATAACAATTGCCAACTTTTCATCTACATATTCAGTATAACAGTGCTACATTGCAAATTGAATTGAAGGATGTTGATATGTTTATGCAGGCATATGATGTAAAGAAAGATCTTTATCTAGTCCTGTTTGAGTATTATTAGGATATCGTTTGTATTATTTGCTAAACAATGCTATTAATTTCCAAGATAAGTAGCACTCATAAAAGTTTTATCTTTGCCCTACCCCATTTAACCTGATCTGGGTGTCCTGACTGCTTTTCAAACCAGGACCCCTCGTAATTAGAATTATCTATTTATCCTGGTTAGAACATCGTTCAGTTAAAAATAGGGAGGTTTAGAACAGCGTTACAGCGTTTTCTAACATTAATAGAAAGTTCACACCTACCTAAACACAGCTAACACTCTCAGACTTGAGACTGTGTAACTCAGTAAAGTATCATGTTTTGTCACCCACAAATCCCCAATAACCAATTCAAATCCCAAAATTCAAGCATAAAGCTATGAGAGCGGATAGGTTCATGATGATTATTGATCTTAAAAATACCCTTATAAGACACCTTTCTGATATACAAATAGAATATATGTTTTTCCAAATATTATTTTTATAGTTTCTGTAGTTACAATGTGGTTTAGTGGTGTCTGCCTCAGACGGCCGATAACTATTGTCATCTGATGTACTACTTGTTAAATATATGATCCCTGATATTATTATACTACTTTGATGTAATCAAGAGTTGTCCCTCGTTTAAAGGGAAGATCCCGGATAATTAGTTCAGAAGTTAGTTGGGTCTTATAGGTGATATCTTATTGTAAATGTTTTATGAAAGTCCTCCCATTGTTGCAGCGTGGTAAGCAAATTTATTATAGAAGCGATTGTGATAGATTGTATTATTAAAAGCCAAAGAGTTATTTACAAAGATATTTAATGTTTTTTATCTGAGATGTGGTTACTGTGTTACTTTTTTGTATGTCAATGCTCAAGGAAATAATATTTTACTACTTTACAGTTGTACCGAAACAATTAAACACAAGTTGAATACAAGGATTCCCTACATGCCCGGGAGCGTATCTGACATTGCGCCCTGCAAAATGTGTTGACATAACTTGGTAACTAGAAATGAGAGATTAAATAGAACTTACCTGAGTGCGGATAGTCGGATTGCTCATCTTACATTGGCTTTGGTCTTATGTTTAGCGATCCTCTCCCAAATGGGTTTTTTTCATAGTGTAAAATCTACTCCAAAACAGAATTGTCACTAAATAGATGGGGTTTGGCATGAGTCATTTCACTATATCATAAATTACAGTAAATCAAACATTTTGCACATCTTATCCTCGTGTTAATGGCTACGGAATATAAAATTCGAGATCCATAAACTGATGGCCATTTTTTAAGTTCATGTCCTTTATAATGGAAGCTGTTATCTCTCAGTTTAGGCCATTATAGAAGGCTCGTTAATTACAACCTCTCTCTTGTATCAACTCATTCTTCTTTCTTAGTACCAAAACATGCTTTTCATTTTGCAACATAAAGACATATATACGCTTAACCAATATAGCAAAGGTTATCAAAATAACCAGATTTCCCATTGTCTTTCGTTATTACAAATCATTTCTAGCCTTATCCAACAGTGGGGGCCTATTTTTGTTTAAACATATTTATTTTGTGAATTTTTCGGAATTGTATATTCCAAATACTTGTGCACCGCTCTCCTGAAATTATGTTAAATCCTGTGCATTTTATCATAAATCAATTATTATAATTTTAGTCAGATTTTCCAAACATATGTGCTAAGAATATTATTGTCAGAACCACACCAGGACAAATGGCAAGTGTTTTGTAAGATCCACTTGTTTTACTGTGTTTCCAAGTGAGTACAAATCTTTCTTTGTTTCTGTCTATCAAAATAGGATACATTTATTCAGCATTTACTTTTGATAGCAAAGCGCACAATATCAATGGACATGATCAATGGTAGATGAGGGGAATGGCGTTGAACATCCATATATTCCTATATAACGTGGGCAAGCCTGCTTAAATCTTAGAGTAGTATGAAACCGCACAGTTCAATCTCATCCAGTGTTTTCTGCCAACTATCCACTTTGTGATTACAGGGATGAATAGGGACATGTACAAAACCAGGCTCCAATCACATCTTATGTTGCTAGAAGCACCTCGCCAAGGGATCGATAACCACACTTCTAACAGATTACACAGCGTGGTGTCTTCAACACACAGTTCCACACCATTCTCCTCATCTACCATTAATATGTTTATAAATAATGAACAATATATATTACAGTTCCACCTACACGTTGACCATATGAATGCATCGGTACTGCCGGCTTCAGTCATGGATGATACTTTCTCATATTCTGAAAGACACATAGACTTATCTTATGATAGACAAAATTCACCAATATGAAATATATATAAAGGATGATGTCTCAATGTACTCGAATAAGTACCATTTTTGCATTGAACTGTGCATTCTTCCAGGTTTCCTGTAATTTTTGTAGGACCAATTTTTGATTCAAGACCAATTTCCGAGTTTACACTGCAACCTGTTCAAGTGTTCAAGTAACGAATACACCATTCGATCTATTTAATAATCAGACTTTTACCCCGGTTGTTAAATTTAAACAAAGATTCACTTTGTTTGAAAGTGTTCTGATATTTCCATATCACGGGATATCTCTGATATCGACTTATTTGTTTTTGATTTCTGTGGTCATGATCATTAGCTGATTCCGAAAAATATAGGAGAAGAGGGGAAGGGAAGCAGATATAAATTAGACCCACATACAGACGTACCACCCCTGCCCGATCGCGAAACACTTGAACATCAGCTGACCATGACATAAATCCGTTATTGACAATAGTCACTTTTTAATATAGTCATATCAACTAGTGGTCATTAATACTGCACCACGTACGCTCTATGTGTTAAGTTACTCAATGGTTTTATGTTGTCTTACCTGAGGCGCAGTTTGATTCAAGATCGTATCTTGGTACTCCAGTTAACTCATAATATTGATTATAATCAGAACAGGGAGTGATACAGGTGCTATCATTAAAATAATAAAACTGTTTGCATTTCCCAATCTTACACCATCTCTTACACTGGTCAATAGATCCCTGACCTAGTTTAAAACCTGGCAACTGTTTATAGAAATCGGATAATTGGGGGCCATTCCAAACAGTCGCACAACCTGTTCAAGTAATAACATACATGTACTTGCTGATTTCACAGTAGAAACGAGATTTAAGTCAGAAAGTGTGATATCACTTATATCCTTGTAAAAGTATTTAGTGCCAAAATGAATTACCTTGATTTATCATATAGTTTTGATCATACATTTTTATCAGCGAAAATTTGAAATACATACCTTTGTCACACCAATCTGCCAAAACATGTGTTTTGTCAAAATCATACCAGGTAAAGGAACTGTCAAGATCCCCCCTGGAAAGAAAGCATGCTCTATACTCTGGCTTGTCTGTAATAAAGCATTTTTTGAAAGAATATGAAAATGTCACAGCATAGCAGCTTGGATATTCAAGACAAGCCGCTTTGCAGTCCGCCAATGTGGAAACCCCCGGCTTGAAGCAAGTAGCTCGACCAGGACGATTTACACTGAAGTCTTCAATCCTCCACTTTGTTTGACAACTTGCTGCAATGCATCCAGTTAAAACATAAAACGGGTGATATTCCGTTTTGAGATTTAGAATTTGATGAGATAACTTACAAGTTGATAAGTTGGTTGTCCCATTGCAGAGAATGGCGATTATCATCATAAGCAAATTCAAATATTGATAAGTCATAATTCACGCTAACGGCTAATGGCGGAATGTTAAAGCTAGAGGGTGCATTTCGGTCTCTAAACTGTTCTCGAATGCCAAGATTGAAATTAATAAAATAAGATTTTCTCAGGCATGATCATCGTTTTGTTTGGAAATACTCAGAAAAGCGAATTACATTCGGTCAATGTTTTACATTGGAATTGGATCACTCACATTTAAGGTACACATTTCAGAATTGATTAGTTTCAAAAATATTAGAGGAATAATATGTATTACTAGAGGTTGTCTTCCACGCAGCAGGGGGATGTTGTTATATGATTCAACAGTTAATAAACATGTCACAGCATGACAACTGGGATTTGTGTATTATGCTAATGTTTCATGTCAAAAGATGCCACAAAGACACTAGTCCAAAGCCTTGTAATATCCAGATATGATTATACAAACGGAAGAAACTAATATCTTGAATAGAATGATTCAGATATGTAGCTTTTGGTACACCACTATGTGTGACACTTTGCTGTGATGTATAAATATGTCTTTAGAGAAAGAACGAATTCCACTACCTATAAACATACTATTGAACATCTTACTTTGTGATATGTTGATATTGCCAGTCGAGAGAATGTTGATGATTGACAAATTCATTTTCGTATGAACAAATTGTTGAACAATAAATTTAATCGTGAATGTTTAGAGATATTATTGTTGACATTTTAATGTTGAGATAGTTGTCCTGTGTTTGTCATGGCGTGGTTGTCGCACACCTGAGTGACCCGCACCGGACAGATGTTACTCATATCCGATTAACGTAATTGGCTGTAGATTATCTTATCTCTGTCACCTGAATCCAAGAAGTATTAGATTCCGCCAGTATCCTAAGGTAGCTATTCACAATTTTAGATTACCGTTAGTTAGCAAGAAACCACCGAACACTACACATGTTGTACTTTCGAAATTTATTTTCCCATGAACAAATTCATAGAATGAAATAACTGAACAAACTTACAGTGTTACTATTTTCTAGCTCGCAACTAGGGTAATTGAATTTCTTTGAATGGTGGATAGTAAGCTTGGATTATTATGAATTGAACATGCAGAGAAGAGCAAATATATGCCTCGCACCTTTGTTCATAATCTCATTCTAGAATATCGCAATTATGATAGTACAGACATTGTTTCAGTTGATGACAGATTCATGGTACCAGTATAAACTCATCAAATACAAATGAGGTTTGACAGATCAGTTCCTTGTTTATCAGTATTAAAAGGTGCAATAAAATGACTGGATGCTAAAAAACAGACACATTTGTGAACTAACTTAACTAGCGTATAAATGCACTTAATTGCCTTGTACCCCATAAAAGTCTACAGTTGTTTCACAGAAAAACACCGGACAACTTAACACAACATAAACAAAGACGCATATGTTAAACAATAATCACAAACATTCACGATAAACTTTTTTGTTCAACACAATACCCCCTGCAGAATGAAATTATTGTACAATATCTCCCAGCAGAATGAAATTATTGGACAATACCCCCAGCAGAATCATATTTCAAGACAATATCTCCCATCAGAATGTTATTATTGAACAATGCCCTCCTGCAGAATGATATTTCGAGACAATACCTCCAGGCTGAATTTTTTCCAGCGGAACAAATTGTATTTAAAAAGTTCCCAGCAGAACAAATGATATTTAAAAAGTTCCCAGCAGAACAAATATTTGAATAAAAAGTTCCCAGCAGAACAACTATTTGAAAAAGAGTTCCCAGCAGAACGTTCGTTCTTCTTTTTTCCAGCCAGCAAGAGATGCCATAAGAAGAAATTTCCAGCAGAAGAAATCTTAGATGGCCCCTGAGCATAGCATGAATATCATAATAAAACAGTATTGCTAAATATTGGCCATGAAGGAGAGATGGGGGGGGGGTGTAAGCTTTGAATAAGGCTCGTCTATGACTCGGTTATATCATGCATATACAAAATTACATCCCCATGTATTTTCCCCATTCTCCAAAATGACCCTAAATATCTTTATGTTAAATTATGTTAATAAGTTACTGATGTTGATTTCTGGGTTTGGAAATGATAGACAATATTTTACTTGACTTCATTTACCTTAGGCGGGTAAATAATTTGTCAAAATACATTTTGTTGTACTCAAATGTCTTAAAATCAAATTCCATTAAACTAATGTAATCTTATATGTCCATATTGCTTTACAATTTCTGATTTGAAAGTTACTTGGGAAGGCATAATTTTTTGTCAAATTTGGCTTCTGAAATACTATCTGTTATGCTTACTGTTTCTCTACTTGTTTAGATGTGTTTCGTCATTCTGTGAGCATTCAATCTCATTTCGACCTGTCTAGCTATAGAATGATAGTCTATAAGCAATTTGCTTTGGCCATGTTGTCCACCCACTTGCTGACAGCTTGGACAATAAATCAATCCACCTGTGAGTTCAAATACTGTATACTAAATTAAGAACAAAGTACGTAATTCTTAATGCTTATTTACTTATTGCAGCAGACTGTCATACGAAATGGAGGAGAACGGACAACAATTTGGCAGACATAAATATTGGCTCATATCACGCAGCTTGTTATATTTCTGGTCTCCTCTCGTTGTTAGCGTGCAAAGCGGCTTGTTTGCAGTATCCAAGTTGCTATGCTGTTACATATGTATCAACTGTTAGAAAATGCTACATTTCTGACAAACCATATATACGAGGATTCGACATTCTTAATGTTGGCGAAATGCACGTTCTAGCAGATTGGTGTGACAAAGGTATTGAATTACATTCATACAATGTTGAAAAGATGTTTTGCAATTTAATGGTCGTTACGCATAATTTATAAGAATACATATAATCGGATCATATTGTGTGTGTAGGTTGTGTCACCTTATGGGAAGGTCCCATTTACCAAAACACAGATCGATTTTTATCAGTTAAACTTCTAGGACAGGGAACAGTTGACCAGTGTAAAAGGTGGTGTAAGATAAATGGATGCTATGAATTTGCCTACATGACAAACCAAACTTGCTACAATCTACGTTACATTCCATCAAAACCAGAATATGTCAACACAAAAAATGCATATAAGTATATCCTCGCTGACAACTGCGCCGCAGGTAACATCTGGGGCTGCATCAAATTATTGATTAGTTTCTCAGGCCCGCCTCCCGCACCCCCTTCTCAGGCAAAAAAAGCCTTAAGAAACTAATCAATTATTTTACTCGCCTTACTAGCCTTACTTATATCAGATTGAATTTAACTTGCTATTTCATGATTTATTATAAACAATTGGATATATTTAGTCCAAAAAGACAACTATTTATAATTTTATTTGGATTAAATGATAATCTGGAGCTAATATGACCTCAGGGTGTTTAAGAGATCCAGACACTGATGAGGGGGCTATCATTTCCCCAACCAGACAAGGTAGTGCTGCAGAAAAATGCAAATTTCAATGCAATAAAGGTAAGTCGAAGAATAATCTATTATCATGATGAATTGAAAATGTGAATTGATGTTTGTGAACAATTTCTTCTTGTTAATTGCATACATCGCTTTCCCTTTTATTTGCAGCCCATAAAATAGTAAAATCATCAACACTCCCAAATCTGATTGAAACTGTTGCAGCAACTACCAGTGGTTCGAGATGTGACACTGATACAACAGGACATTTGACACTTTTAATTTTTTTAGCCATTCATCGTCCCCAATAAACTACAGAGAACAATTGTTATGTCAAAATGCTGATAAGATTGATATGTCTGGATTTGCTCTCCATTTCTGGGCTCACCAGTAAATTATTAGATAAGATTATTCAAGAATGTTTAGTGGTCTGACTGATACTACAACTAACATTGCTGGCTCCATGTTACTTTGTAGCTATAATAAAAGAACAATCTGGCATTCTTATATACAAACATTTACATGTGCTATCCCTTGATAAAGATGAAACCTTCCCATGAGTTTAAGTGATGTGTACCCTGGGAATGTTTAAAAATTAGAATTCACCCCATCAGACCAAATTTATTCATTATCAAACACGACTGGCACTGTCTGAGTATGACAACCATATAAGTTGATTAATTGAGAAATATAGCTATATCAATTTTTGCACTAATTTATGATTTAAAGCTTTCATTGATTGATTTATAAATGTATGCCATACGATATACATCAATATATCATTTTATTCAACCTGGTAAGGCCATTTATTACCATTTGTAGATAAAAAAAACGTCTGAAGAATGGTGGATATGATGTAATTTGCTTGATAAATTAATTCTATTTTATACGACATATTATCAGCAAACAATATCTTACATCTAGAATAAGAAGGTCAATAGAAAACTACAATTGCAAAAAACTATTAAAATTTAAATCTTCAAGGTTGTTTTGTTTAAATCGTTAAGCTCGCCTAAATGTATGGGTATATCGACTGCAGAGTCCCCTGTAATTGTGGAGATTATCATTGGCGTCTAGTACATGGTGTATGATTTTAACACAGGGCGCTGTCATTTAATCTGTAATCCACCAAACTGAGAAAATTGTTCAATTGGATAATAGTT
>JAXGGS010227407.1:4167-15693 GCA_035585475.1 Armandia brevis | reverse complement strand
GTGTATTACCAGATAATATATGATGTTCGGCCGGGGCTATGTGTATTTGAGTCTTGTAGATTATCTTGGAACCGGTGTATCTGTGCTGCACAACAGGATAACTCATGTGGCCCACCAAGAAATTATTTCAAGAATGTGTGTCTGAGAGCCCCCGGCGGAAGCTTTCTACTTGCTGGATTTGTTTTATTATACCAGGGTACATGTTTTTGGGCGTTTCGGCCACACAAGCTTGTGTACTAATATCTCAGAGATACCCGTACGGCATTGTTAATTGATTGTAAAGAAAGCCTCTCGGACAATCCTCCAAAAATTATCGATATATTAAAAGGTCTGACCTATAGATATAATGTTTGATCGAGTGATTGTCTTTTTACCTACTATGACCGACTCTTGAAGAGAAACTTCTACAGCATGTCTCTTTCTATATACATATACGTTACACATTTTAAACACATGAAGCGCTCATCAATTTCTCAATTACTACAAATGTAATCGTATCCATTCTTGTCCAATACATGCTGCTGGCATGCATCTCCACATTTACTCTTTCATCTTTGTTTGTGAAAGTTTTACACAAGCGGTCCACCTTTTTACTCCACTTACCTCATAACTGAGACTGGCTTGGTGTATGTGTACATAGGTTTATGTTATAAATACCTGCCTGGTGCACCTGTGATGTCTGCCCTCACCTCACAGCTACAAACACCGCCGCTCAGTTTTACATCGTTTACTCACTTTCTAGATGGTGAGTCTGCATCCTTTGTTCGACTTGGAATACGGCAGCCCAGGTCAACCGATAATGCTCGCTTATTTGTTTTAAACATTTATAACCAATTCACACAGATACACTAGCTCTATTTCCCGGTTATTACTCACAGTGCACTAAATGATACGATTTATTATGTACCACATTTGATCCAGATGAGTTGCGTGTTGTGTGACAATATTGGGATTTGTCATATGTGATTCCGTAAGTCGTGGAAAGACTCCACACTTTTTGCAGTTTCATTTTATTAATGGATGCTCCTTTCAATTTCAGATCGTTTCACGTGATTTAATCACCCCACTTCGTTTAATAGAAATGGCAGGACTAGTTGAACAATCAGAAAACTTTCTGATCCCAAGTAATCCTCCGACAATGGAAGGCTCGGCTAGCAAGGGGAACCTTAATGCGGAAAAGATGACGCTAATCTTACCAACGATTTCAAATGTTGACACAGATATGACAAAGCTTATAAAAGATGAAATTAAAAACAGCATAGAAGAGCCAGAAATAGACTCAGGATTACCACACACTGTCAAAGTAATGTCGAAACACACCATATGCCTGCCCAGAGAATGGAGACAATATGCGGACACCCTGAGATCAAAACTGGAGGATATTCTACTCGACAGTGACATGAAGGAAGATTTAGAATCATCGCATGCTATCAACTGGTGCAGATCAGCTCGCCATCTCTATCCCATCAAAATCGCCGGTGAGTTATCTCTTTTATCACCTTTGTTTGCTTCATTATGTCATATCGATTTCGGGTTTGCCGCGGTACCATTCAGGTCGTGATACCTGAAAGCGGACACTGCGTGGTTATCCCTATGACTAACCTCACCACTATGGGCCACAAATAGGAAAGTTAATGGCTACGGTGTTCATGTTTACTGCTAAGTTCATATATAGTCTTGGACTTTCCAGTGTGGGGTTCCTTATTAGGGAACACGTTGTGATTAAACAATGTATTTAGGATCGCGTTGACTTATCTGTATTTCAGAATTTAGGTATGCTGACGTTGTTCACTACCCGTACGACAGATTACCAAAATCACATACATTGTAGTTGTGGATGATAATGCAAAATTTTACAAACAAATTGTATTCGTAGAGAAATTTGGCAAATCGCCATCTAAAAATCACGACTCGATTATTGATAGAAAATACCCCAAACTTGCACTAACAAATCCCCCTGATGTATCGCTTACCCATGGGAAACGCCATTGAGCATTGAAAGATAGATTGATAACTTTATCTCTTATATTTTGTAACTGTGGTATTTGGTAACTTTCCAACACAAATGCGTACCTAACGATTTCATAAACTATCGACGCTTGACTTAACTCTGAAATATGTAAACTTGCATTCGTTAACCAGTTGAAGGTTTTGTTATGTTGTTTGATGATATTTGAACTATTCCTTCAACTGCCGCTGCCAGAGTAATAAATACCTTGAGATAGGAGCTTCGCTTATCAAGCACAGATTGAGACGATCTGTCTGTACGCGAAAAAATACTCCCTAGGTAAATGAGAGAACATGGAGCAGCAGGGCGCACTAGCCCAACTTTCGTACGAGCGTAACTTATGTAACACGGTGATTAAGTATCTCGTCTGGAAGCCATCATCTCTCACTTCCACAGTGCTGGCTTTACGACTGTATATGCTGGGCGGCACATGCCTGCAATACGGTGGCACATGCCTGCAATACCTGGAAACGAAATTAAATGCAGTTACCATAACACAAAAAGTAATTCAAGTAGGGAACGAATACGCACCACGCCTACGCCATTAAGCTTCCACCAAGTTAAGCAGAATTCGGTTCAGACTAATACCCGGGGGTTCTTTTATTTTATATTTTCATGCGTATTTTTATTTCTAGATGAACGGGTAATACCTGATGTCTTATTCTTCATCACTGCTATTTCGTTCTGTTTCCATCCATATTGTTTTTAAAACAGGCGACGGCAATTGTCTACTACATGCTGTGTCCAAAGCCATGTGGGGTGTCCACGACAACACGTTACTACGGAGATTGGTTTATATAGCTCTTGTTGAGGATGATAAAGAGCTCATAAGAGAGCGTTGGCAGAGAGAAAGAGAACTACTTGATAGTAAAGTACCCGATGGTGGCGTCGAGCTGACAGAAGAGGTATGATATTTAATCACATGATAGCACAACGTACAATAGTATCAAACAACGATAACACTTTTCCATGTCTATTTTACGACCAATTCCTTAGGACCGTCTATGTATTTTAGGAATGGGACAGAGAGTGGGCATTGGTTGTCAAGGCGGCTGAAGATGTGAAGAAAAAACCGTCAGCGCATGGAGACGAGTTGCCATTCGAGTGTCTGGAGGAAATCCACATATTTGTGCTGTCAAACGTGCTGAAGAGACCAGTTATAGTTCTGGCCGACACTGTAATACGCAACATAGAGGGGTCGGCCCTGGGACTGAATAACTTCCCGGGAATTTATCTCCCGCTCCTGTGGGATCCAAAGGACTGCATCAAGTCGCCTCTGGTTTTAGGATACTCAATGAACCACTTTACTCCTCTTATAGGAATAGAGGATCCGGAATGCGAGGATATGAATGTGCGCTCAAAACCTTCTGTCCCACTCGTGAATCATATGTTTGAATCATTCTATGTTCATTTTTTAACGGAAGGGGAGGAAAGCAAAGCCCACGATCTGTTGCTAGCCCACATGGATGTTACAGAGACAGCTTACACTAGAGTCGAGGACACTAATATGATACTCTCAGCCAATATTGAATATTTTGCTCTCTCTGATGAGTTAAACGTAGTGAAGAAATTCTTCAGCATGTGTAATGCCACGTATACTGAGTTTATGGCTAAGCAAGTTAAAAATGAACCAACTAAAGTTAATTGTCACTCGGCAGGCTGTAAAAGATACGGGAAAGCTGAGTTAGACTTTTTCTGTCCCAAATGTTATTTATTCAGAGAAAGTGAGAGCGACAACGGTCATTCAAACGGACATGAAGAGAAGTCCCAAGATAAGTCCCCAACTGAAATACCGAGTACTCCTCCTGTCCAACCCACCCAAACGGCATCACCGGCGTCTATCAATCCTTTCGAGAATCCAGATGAGCATCTCATGGCTGCCGGTAGCTTAGCAGCTTCTGCCAGCGGCCTTCCCGCTCCCGATTCTCCTGTGGTGTCGATGCTGGAGGAAATGTGCTCGTTCGCGGACTGTGATAACCACTGCGCTCAGACAACCAAACCCTACTGCCACGAGCATGTTTTTCTCACCACAATACGGCAAAGAAAACCTGACGAATGTCTCTACCCCGGTTGCCATGACAGTTTCACTGCTTCGTGTAAACCTTACTGCCAAACGCACAGATTGCCGACTAACGAAGATGAAGATAGCAACAATGATGTAGAGCCCTCGATAACAGAGTCCCACTGCACAGAGGAGGGATGCCATAATTTCACCTCACGGTTTACGCATCCATTTTGCCACGAGCACAAACCCTCGGATATCGGTTCCGTGTTTTGCGCTCGTATCGGTTGCTCGAATTATCAAGACGAGAGTTTGAAACCCTTCTGTGAGAGACATGCCGCTTCTGGCGATAGCTCTTACTCACGATCTAGCTCCGCTCGTGCAGAATCTGCTGAATCGGGAGCTGAGGGATCTGCCACTACTACTCAAAATACCAGATATGAGGACATGCTACCGGTTTTTATGGCTTTTATATGTGCGATACCCTCTTGTGATAAGAAAGTATCGATAGATACAGATATGTATTGCAGAGAGCATTACATTGAAAAATATGGCGAGCCGCCTGGCCGATCATCACCTGCACGACGTACAGATGACGTAACTACTACGTCACGTCGAATGTACAGATCAAGCAGTTCATCTGATAGTGCTACACCAAGCAGGGACACGCCAGAGCCAGCGTCCACGAGAGCTGACACTCAACCTTCCAGTCTGGACAGTTCCCTAAGGTCGTCTACCAGGATCAATAGATGTCACGAGGCGGGATGCAAGTTGCCTGGAAGCGCAGCCTGGAACTACTACTGTAGCCAGCACAGAATGGTAAATGGCAACAGCAGCCGGGCGAGAGTCAGCATGGAAGACAGCTCACCTGAACGTGCGGCCTCACCAGAGGCTCCAGAAACACGAATCTCGCTGATCGAGAACAGATCCCGTCTCTCTCACCAGGAGCCGAGCCCAGTGGCTCCGAGAGCCGAGAGGTTCACCAGACAAGAGAGCCTCTCGCCCCCACGATACAGCGCCAGGCGACGAGGAAGAAGCATATCCTCTGACACCGACAGTCCCTCACCACCAAGGCGGAGGTATGGCTCTGGGTACCGGTACGACTCCACGTATAGCTCGTCTAGGAATGAGTTCAGCTTCCCTGAATTAAACACCTCGTCCACTCGGGAGACACGAACCTCCAGTTTGTACTCATCCAGGTACTCCAGCAGGGATTTCGGTGCTTCATCCCGAGTTGATTCAGGGACTTCCAGATTCAGCAGATACTCTAGAATCCAGTCTCCGTCACCCACAAGAAACACTTCTGCGAGGGAAATCACCTCCGCTACTAACGAGACGGAAACATCTAACCAAGAAGATGCCAAAAAGGAAGAGCCCAGGAAGCCACCGCAGATGATCAAAATGACACCGCCAGAGAAGCCGAAATCCCGGCTAGATAAAACTAGGGAGCTTCTCAGAATCGGTCTATGTCTGAAAACTGGGTGCAATAATTCGGCGGAGTCTCAATACAGTGGATTTTGCAAAAGCTGTGCCGAACAAAGCCAATTTATACAAATAGAAAGGCAGGTGGAGTCTGTAGTTATAACAGAGAACGTTCCTTGTATATCTGCCGGATGTCGGAGGTTTGGATCGCCTGATTTTGGTGGAGTTTGTCATCAGTGTTTTAGTAAACCTGCCCAAATTCAGAGCCCAGTAATGAATGGACATCATGTGGAGTCAAGGGCTGTTGGGGCAACCTCAGTAAATAACGCCGAGACCAGGACTCTAAATGAATGTAAAAGTGAGGCTTGTTTTGCGGTGGCTAGCAACGGCAATCAGGGATATTGTGGGGAGTGCTTTGCTAGGATGAACCGAATTGGAACCCTTGGGTCCACGCTCGTGGTTGCTGGGCCTCCAGATTTCCCTCCAGAGCAGAGGAACGAATCCTTCGGAGGGGCAAGACCCAAGGAGAGACGAAGATTGAAGTCTCTAAGTTTAGATAGAAAACGAAGCTCAAGAGCAATCACATTGAATGAAGATGCTGAGTTAGTCAATGGAAGGCCAAATGCCATTGGTTTAAATCCATCCGCTAACGATGCGAGTCTGACCAGTTATGAGCAGAACATGAAGGCCATCAGGAGATGTCCTGGTGCTGACTGCAAGAAAGTTGCCTATGAAGCTTTTAATGGAATGTGCCAGTTATGTTACAACAAAGCCAGCCAGACTACAGCTCGCACTGCTGCAAGGATCCCGTCGACAAAATCATCTGGTTCAATGCGTAAGATCCTGTTTTTTTTAGTTTGATGATGGCGTAGAAGCATTTGACGTTTACCTGTTCTAATCTTCCCATTTTCTTACAGCTTCGCCGCCTGCCCAACCGAGTGGAAACGAGTGCAAAACAGACGGGTGTGACATGTACGGTACAGGGGCTCAAATGGGCTTCTGTTCAACTTGTTACAAGAAACACAAAAGCGAAAGTGGTAAGTTAACATGCATCGACAAAAAGTAATTGTTTAGTAACATTTTGGCACAATATTGTTCTATGATATCGCCTTTGACTTTCAGAAAATAAGTAGCCTGACTAATATTTCTTTTACTAATTCAGCCGTTCAACGTACATTGTACATATTAACAACATACATTGTAGCTAATTTAATTCATGTCGTTTATATCTTACTGCATGCGCTATGAGTTCTGCTAATGTCCAGATAATTAATACACCACAATTAAATCATTCAGCGTTTTGTGTTCCCTACATTTCCCAACCCTGCATTGCCTCTTGTGAGTTTTGCATGATCGTTTTACTTGTTGTTTATTAAGGTGTAAAGCGGAAGGAACTTAAGTCTAAGCCGAAAAAGAGCCCGAAACTAACGCATGCAGCTGAGGCCATACCCTGTGTGCGACGAGGATGCGACATGTATGGGGATCCTGGTTTTAAAGGAATGTGTTCTGGTTGTTTTAATCGAGCAAGCCGTGTGTTTAAAGTTGCGCCCCGTAAATCAAAAGTTAGCACTAACTGCCCTGAAACTAAACAAACGTCGAGTGAATCAACGACTATTGATACAACTCCGGATACCGAGTCGAGTGCCCATGAAGTCAATCATCAATTGTATGAGGATTCGCTGAAGAAAATAGAAGCTGCCAGTCGTTCATCATATTCAAGATGTAAAAATGCAGGGTGCCCAAACATGGGAAACTCACGTTGTCGTGGATACTGTAACACTTGCTTCCCCTTCGTTAACGTAAAAACATAAGGCCGGAAATGGTCTTCAAATATAGGACATATGTTATCATTTATATCAAGTGATACTTATATATCGTCAAACGTTCTACTATGTGCCAATTAATATTTGTACCATTTAGAAGTTTGTATAATTATTTACTCGCGTCTGGTTCGTATTGTAACCATATTTGACCATCAAATTTTCGTGGTCGATATCTATTTGGACTAACATATCGACTTCAAACAGGTTGAGTTATTGGACAATTATTTTCATGGAGTGTTTAATTTAATTTAATAAAATTTAAAGTAAAATCATGTGTTCCTTAATATTTTAAAACATCACACAACTTTGCTTCTACCAGAACTGCGTAAACGATTATAATAAAATGTTGCTCCGAAACCCAATATGCTCTACATTTACATTTATTTCACCTTTTCCAAAAGAATACAAAGACGTCGTATGGCAGTATATTTGTCTACAGAATATAAATCGTGTATGCAATTTTCCACTGTGTGTGTACGCTTGTAGGAAATACATTGTACATTTTATACATATAGTAATTGTGGAATTGGTGCGTCCAACTAAACAGAATCATTATTCCGTCTGACAGTCTAATGGCGTAAAGTAGAAATTACACACTAGGTATTTGTAATTGTACCAGATACATTCATTGGGTTTCTGACTTTACATTGAAGAACGCCTATGTACATACACGTACGTACACCATACTTATGGTAATAGATGTAAAACAAGTTTTTGTTTGCGCTAATGAATGGGTTACATATGGTTTATCTTTACAGATACCGAAACGAACAATACATACATGTAATTATAAAAATATAAACATTGCCTTTTTAAAAGCCAGAATTTGTGACTATTTTACAAAATTTGTGTGTGAATATAGTGAACTTTGTTTGTGATACAATCTATAGGCAGTGTATTTACACGAAATTGCTAAAAAAAATCGGGTGTAGAATTTGACATACACCGTATGAATTGGAGGCAGTATCCAAAGCACATACATGTATAATTATTCTACAAACTTCTGGCAATGCTGGATTAATGTTGACTCGTATATCATGCGTGAAATGTTCAATATTTTTCAACTTGTTATGGTGGTCAAGGGAAATGAGCCTTCTCTGGAAGATATAAGTGACTTAATCAACAAGGAATATCTAAATATTTAACAACTTGGAACTTGAACCAATCAAATTCATTAACAATCAAAGTTTCTTAAGTGTGCTAATTAATTTGCAACTTTTCTCTCTCAAATACTGAACGAGCTGTTAGAGTTCTCACATCTAACAATTCTTTAATCATCCGCCATAGATATTACCACCTTTCGCGACTTACTCTTTACCTATGCTTATCTACTAGTAATCTTACCTACAAAATCTAACTAAATATGCAATCCCCTTAAAAGATACATTGCCAAACAATGAGTTTGACTATTGTACGGAGTGATCAAATCGCTCTTATTTGCAAATATTGCAACATTTATGACCAGTCTGTGATTGTGGATAATACGACAGCAATTATCAATTCTTTGTATAATCACAAGTTCTCAATCCATCTTTACATCAATTAATTCGAACCGATTCGCTAAGCAAATACTCGGCACAAATAGCACCATGTCCGTAGCGATATCTCGATCAGATGTTTCATGCAAACGACAAAATCATCAATAAATAGTCAGTAATCCATAAAATGCAAGTACATGTACATCAATATTAAAAGTAGTAATTCTCAACAAGCAACAAAGCAATATCAAAGAAAACATGACATTCGTGTAAGCATCGTCACATTCAGTGCCGTATTTGTTACTTCTTTACCGTCTACACATATTAAACCACATATAACGTGACATAGTTTTCCAAAGAAAACCATAATCGTTTAAATGCATAAGTAAACTTTCAATGTATCGATGACCTAGTAATGTTGATATTGTTCTAATCAACTGATGCAGAATTAAATTGTGTTACGTAAGTAAGTAAACCATTAAAACTAATAAGATAGTATTCCCGCACTTGCTAAACATCTTACGAAATTTAAGCACGCCACTATAAAGAAGCAAACACTTTCTGCTACCGGTACATCAAAATCCACCAGCCGACGAAGAGCTTTCCGAAGAAACGGTGATGTGAAGAGAAGCCTGCTGCACGGATCCATACTTAATTGCTTAGCGCGGCTTACTTGAAAGAGTAGTTGGCTTTCAGAGACAAGTGGTCAGATGGAAATCGTTGATTCGGAATTCCTCTGTTCACTAGCTGAGCATCACTGGTTTCGAGAACGCCTAGCAGATCTAGGGCGCAACTGGCATACCATATAAAGTCAACGGCTCGAGTAACGCCATCATGGGGGAATTTGCTGGTCACTGGTTCTTTATTCTGAAAGAAAAACCGTTCCTAAATCAGGTCTCAACATTAAGCAAGGAAAGGGCAAGTCGCGAGATTTCAAACAATGCAATGACTTCTAATGATTATATATTCCATACCTGTGCTGTTAAGTACGAACTCTTCAGTGTGCTGGATGTGTGCTGAAATCCCTTCCACCAATGATTCACCAAAGGCGCTTTCTGCAAAACGATGAAATATGATCATTGGTACCGGTAGCTACTACTAATCGTGATTACATCCCTTAATCGAACGTCTATTTAAGCATTTTCAAACATAATTCGTGAAGACTACATACAAGTTGCCGAGGGTCAATCAGAATTAGCTTGAACTTACATGTCCTTCTGGAAGTTGCACACTATGAATAGCTTGAAGAGCTGTCATACTCTGATCATTGAGATAGCCTTCATGAGTCAACTGATAAATTGGCGTCTCAGACCAAGAGTTAAAATCACCACATATCACATGGGCCTTGTCTGCTCCGCCCGCCAATGTAACCAGTTCACGGATAGCACAAGCGACCTGTAAACAAACATTTCATAATATGTTTATGTTGCCGACAGGTAGTGTAAAAAAATGCTTACAATAACTACTCCGTTATTCGCACATGTGCCATACACATGTCTATCATTACCTGAACACATTGAAGATCCTGACGCTCAAATCTATCCCAGGCCACATGAATGTTCGCAACGCAAACCTCAGATCCAGAATTTACACACTTTAATTTTGATATGAGACATACTGCTGGGGTTTTAATAGCTGCCAAAACACCATTTCTCATTTCCTGCTCACCTCCTATGCTCTCAAGATCCTGAAATAAGTGATTAAAATACAATTTATATACATCCACCTACTTAGTAATGGGAGGATAAATTACTAGTATTTAATAGTTAAACTCACCCTAGCTGCAACTTCAGTGAGAATTAAATCTTTGCTGCCTACTAATGTAAAACGCCTGGTACGGAAGAAAGTTGCCTCACCCTCTGGCCACTTCTCGCACTGTCTTTGCAAAAAGTGACCTTCATAGCCAAGCCTGGGAATAGTCAAAGTTCAAAGTTATACACCGATTAAATTTTAAAATATATACAAAATACGATTGTTGCATTTAAAATCAATGATGACAATAGGAAACAGGTCTTACATTTTCATGGCGGGTAGAAGTGTGCTGTTGTAGTAATCTGGACCTATTTCCTGCAGGCAGATTATGTCTGCATCAAGATACTTCAGTTCTTTCAGTAGTATACTGTGTCTAAACTCTTGCGACATATGCTCTACCGTGTTCCACGGATATGAAGCCATATCTCGTTGTGCATGGCAATCAGCCAACACATTGTACGAAACTAAGCTAAACGATTTAGTGGGGTCACATCCATGGGTTGGCACAGCAGTGTTAGTGATGAAACGCCTCTTGTACAGAATGTCTTGCGCCAGTTCACGGTCACCGTTAACGCTTTGCGTTGAGGCGACGACAGGCGGGGATGAGATCTGATTTTCTGCGAGTTCTGGATTAGCTGCCTCTGTATCGTTGCCGGGAACTTCTGCCGGGGCATCCACTTCCATTTCCTCTGGCTTTGCTTCGGACTTTACGATTGTGTCTTTAGGCTCCTGGTGTTGAGGTGCAGCCTCCTGTACCTCTGCACTATCAGCATCGGGTACATCTTCCATGCTGACAACAACATAATCACTCTCATCCGACTCTTTTGATTCAGATTCCCCCGACGTTCCCGGGTTATCTAAGGGAGCGTCTGGCGCATCGGGTTTGGATTCCTTCGCTGGAGACTCGGCCGGTACAGAGGTCGCTTCTGGTACAGCTACATCATCATTTGTTGGAGGGGTCGGTACTGAAACATACTCACTCTCGGTTGTCTCTACGGCGCTGCCCTCGTCTTTTGTTTCTTCAGAACAAATTTCATCAGG
>JAXGGS010227296.1:0-15699 GCA_035585475.1 Armandia brevis | reverse complement strand
GTCCACATGAATGTCACCAACCAAAAATAATGCTGTACAATAGCCATAATGTAACAAAGAAGGGGCCAGGGGCGAAGCGCGTGACCAACCTGGAATATGATTTGAGCAAACAGCAGAGATATACTCAAATTCATTATGCCAATTCCTGGTAAAGATCTTAGGGGTTTTAGCAGACAGTAGGTGATCAATGCGACAAACAGAAAAGCAGGCGAAATAATGGTGCATAACAGGGTGAGGATCCCTTTCACTGTTGCCTCAACGGAATAACCAATTTTGTTGTTATCGCTTTTGAGAGGCGTGTTCTCAGATCTATTAGCACAAACTATATACTGTTGATATGACACGTGCACGAATGTACCTTCTTCATATGTACGGCCTGTCGTATTGTCATGCAATGAACCATTGATGATCTCTGCAGTGGCAATTGTTATTGTTTCAGTCAAACAGTTAGCTATTTTTGCCTGACAAAATATTGCAAAATGCCTGTGAGGCTCAAAGGATTGAGACTTAAAGTTAAACTTAATTTGATAGCCGACAGGCAGCTCTCTTCCTGCCCGTTTATTCTCAAACATTTTACCGTATTTACTGATATAACGGCCATCCATTGAATCCATCTGATCTCCATTTGAAAATAGAATATCGTAGTCGATGTGTGCTTGCATATGCCTTGCAGGGCAAGACATAGTTTCATTTGAGAACAAATCAATTTGCAGAGCAAATACGTCAACTTCAAGTGGGAATGTGGTAGTTCCCATAACCCCTGTCATATATTTATTTGGGATTGCTGTGTAAGCATTGTTGTTGATAGCCGGAAATGGGCCATGCCACTTTTTGGTAGATTTTACTTGAACACATGTGATATTTGATGGTGGCATATCTAGCCAATAATACTTTAACTCACAGTTGTCAACAATTTCTTTCATTAAAACATTATCTGTCAGATCCTTCATAAATTTCAAAGTCATTATGTATAGGTCATTGACCGAACTGCTTGTCTTCAAAAGAAATAACAAATCTTGGTTCATGCTGAATGCGGGCAGAGTCAGATTGGGAGCGGTTATCGCAACATCTGATTCAACACAAACTCCACCAACCGAAACTAGACCATCTGAACAAGCCTCAAAACAGCGCTTACTCATAACATCGAGGAAAAAACCAGTCTTACATACTTGAATTCCTCCCACTGAAATCTGGGGGATCGAAACGTCATCATCTCTCACATTAAGTAGCAGAGTCATAGATGGCAAAGGGTCAAACATAGGAAAACTGCTTGTGTCTGGGCTGCATACTTCTATGTCATTCATGCTAAGACCATTACAGTAAGCACAGTGCGCATTCTTGTATTTCTCTTTTTCATACGAGCGAATTGGTGACAGATACAATTTGCAATAGTGTTGGGCATTCAGAAAGGCAACTGATGTGCCATTAAAATTTGATTGGTTACAAGTCTGGATTAATCCGCAAGTAAGAAGATGCATGGCCAGTGACTCACCAAGGGCAGGATATATGGATGGTACGAACTCATAACGTAGTGAACAATTTTCTTCTATTAAAAAATCATAAGCTGTTGACCCACCCTCATTTTTAATGAGCTCAATTGCATGTTCAAAAACTGTCACATTTTCACATCTATAATTAGGCTCGGCATACAAAACCATCTCCATCTCTACATTAATAACATTACATTCTAGACAAGCCAGATTCCTATATATTAACATGTTTTCCTTGTATAATAGAGGTGTATTGACTCTGAAGTCATTCGACATTGTTAAACAATTGTTAGTTTCAGATATCTGGCTAGGACAACTAGCTACTGTTAGTATATTTAAGTATCTATCTAAGTACTTTGGATTTTGATACTTAACACATGTCAGTTGACCTGCAATCGGTTGTAACTCTGATGTCCAGGTTTGGAGGTTGCTGAATCCCTGATCTGTGTTGTGTTCTGGCATCTCTGGAGCAGGCTGAGCGTCTCTGGTGCAGTGCTTCCCGTAGTCATAGCAACAGTCATGAAATGTCATGCAATGTTGATCGCAGGAACAATATCTACTTTTCGTGGTACCACAACGTCCCTTACATGATGCAGTGCTGCAGATGGGTATGTGCTCCCCCATAAACTCATATGGAATGAGACTTTCCCTTGATTCGACATCTGTAAGAGGCAAAAATGTGATTCACTCTCTAGTCAAGTATACAGTTTGGAAAGGCATTTACATTTTTTGTGACAAAAAAGTGTAAGAACCCGACTTTTCTAAGAACAAATAATGTTGTAAATATTCAATACTTTTGCGCATATAAGTATGTTTTTGAATTATCAATTTTTCTAATTACCTTTATACATTATAAACCATAACCAGAGATCCTTAACGTTTTGTTTTTTTGCAACGATATATTTAGGGTGAAAGGCTGTGTGATTGTAAAATATGATATTCGAGCTTAATAATTTAATAGATCAAACATTAACCTTAACAATATTTGGGGAGTTATACCATCGGTAGTCTGATTTGTTAGTACAAAGAACGAGGCATGTCTCGCTGTGCTAATTGATTCTCAAATCATTCCGCCGGTACAATGGTATCGAATGGCACTAGCGTGGGGAAATCTGACCTTCTAAAGTGAAACCAGGGAAAAAGCTCAATGATTGAGCATTGCTGGGTTTTTAAACGCTGCTGCTTATTAAAATATCTATCAGTTATCATGCCGTTGTAATGTAATTGCATGTTAATTATAATTGACGCATTAAATAGTCCATGAATATACATTTAAAAATACCCGCTACTTAAAAGGAATCAATTTCTATACCATAACAAAAAAACGCACTAGAATTAGTGAATGGTATGACGTCACAATGTAATTGTATGGTAACTATGACGCGATAACACATAATTTCCGTATTTGGCATACTGCACTACCGACCGCTCAGTCGTCAACAACTGTGCGACTTTAGACTGTAAAAAACATGTTTTTTATCAATTCTATCTGAAAAAAAATACCCCGATCCAAAAGAGAATTTTAAGAGCTACCAGAATTTGTAAAAAGTTAAGCTAATCTTATCATAACGAACGATTACAAATCATGCAGATTAAAGACAGTTTCACGCATATGTATGTTATATCGGAGAGGTCGAAAACTTGGTAATTTTACTTTTGCTGGTAAAGTACTATCATGGTAAATTAAAACATATTTCAAAGGATACATACGTGTACCATCCGCTACTCCATTGCAATATTGAATTATTTACGTCCTAAACATGTTTACATGATTTAAAATTTATATCGCAAACAGTTGCTACCGCTGCCACCAGAAGTAACTCCTAAAGCTGGGAAACCAAGCCGATTATGCCTTGCTTGTTTCTACCTGTGTTATCACTTGGATATTTAACATCAATCATTTTAATAAATTTAAAATTATCTCACCTCTGAATAACAAAGTCATGCAGATAAATGCGCCAGATGCGATGATAAGAAGAATTGCCATCGCTAATTCTTATTAAAGTTTCTTCCGTGTGACGGCATGTTCAGCTCTCCATCTCTAGTCTAGCCTCTCTGACGGAAATATATCTGAGTAATACCCTGCAGATAAAGGCGCCCTTTTATTTAGATGGCACGGACGGTGTCGCTTTTCTGGGTTTAACTCCAGGCACGAGTAGCCTGGCAAATGTTTTCCTCATTGAAACTGAAGAGCACTAACAGATCTCCATGAAAGCCTCACTATGTGGAAAGACGAAAACGAACCAACATGTGACCGGATGTAGTGGGACGTAATGGGTTGCGTGACACACATGCGGTGAAAATCACCCATTATTTGCCGATGTATATTTCCTGAAATACAGATCATTGTGGCATTTCTAGTTGTGCGCTTAGCACATTTTAAAGCGAAAATTACGCATTTGAAGATCGGCCCGAGTTTGCAAGCTAGAGCGAGCATTTGATGCTCCAGATTGTGTTCGAAACTCGGACCGTCTGGTGTGCCTTGATAATCAATCAGCGGCATTCATATTCATGTTTTAACAACTACAAGAAGCAAGTGGTTTCACTATAATTATTTTAGGTCGATTGGAAGCGATATCATAACAATGATTCTAATGTTCCCAGAGACACGGCAACATTTGGAGCTAAATGGTATTTGACAAATATTATATTAGTGTGAATAAGCATTTAGTCTTGACTTCCAATATGGCGTACATGTCAAAAGATGTACCAGTGCGTAGATGTAACAGATAAAAAAATAATTAGGGACCATAAGACACATAGCAACATTTAATTAATGATTCATAGGCTTGGTGATTTGCCAGTAACTCTACAAAATGAAAACGTCAGTTAAGCTTGAAATCCGCAATAACCGAATCCAGCGTACTGAAATTAGCCATCAGCGCGGTAGTCTCGGCTCTTGGTGAAAACTATAAATGAGCGTGCTATTGCAAATGCTGGCGCCAGCGCACGACTAGCGAGGTAATGGCGGGATTGGTGATGGAGGATTGGCCTAGTTAATACAGGTCAGATCGCTCACACATCAGTGTCGGCCACCATCATCGGCTCTGCTGCCGACCCTCCTCATTTCCGGCGATGCCACGTGACATTCGGTTCTCTTCGGGAACTCATAAAAATTATTCTAATACTGTCATTTATGCATATTATACAAATATATGTTACGACGGTGTTTTCTATACATAGTGACAATTAATTGTGAGGATGCCTAAATCTAACTCGGTCACTGTGCATGTCTTCGAAGAAAATTAAGTCGATGTTTTGCCGTAAATACAGGAAACAACAAGGGTATTAATCCTGCCGTGCCAGGACACTCGCCTATGGCGTAAACATAAAAGTAAAATCTGTCAATCCTGAGCCACACCAGTCACGTCCGCATGTTTTGTTTGAAGCTTGACGTATTTGTGATAACAGTCGAAGAAGAAACATCAGAAACATCCAGGCCTAATATCAGCATGCGATGGCTCATCTTAAGTAATAGCAACCAGATGCGTAGGACACAGCGATAGAAATACAGCTTTAAACCGCTTTGTTCTGTAAGACCTTCACATGTGATGACGTCACGCACATATTTACAGCGAGGCAGGTTTATTTGAGTCTGAATCTAAAAATAAATCCGTAAAGTCACTCTCGATCTAAGCCACCAATTATAAAGCTCATATCATCTTTGACTAGGAAGTCGCAAACAGCAACGTTCTTGCTTCGAATGCACTTGACAAAATTAATTAGTTAGCACAAGCAAGCACTTGTTGATCATCAGCTTAGTCGAACCCTTCTGTGATAATATATATGATCGGTCATGATTACTAGTTTATGGGTGCGAAATTGGTGACCAAAAGGCGCGCATACCGCGAACTACACTTTGCTGGGTCAGGCCCTAGGTATATAGGAGTGGTGCAGTCAACAAGTATTTGCATAATTGATTTCTATCTATCTGGTATAAAGACCTATAATATTACATATTTATTGGCACATCTATAATATTGTTGGCACTTGTGAGAAAGATATTATTCATCAGACCGACTTGCAGAGTGTGCCCCGTTGTGAAGTATGTCCCATGTTCGACCGACTGTAAGTTTATCAAATTTATATCATCAATAATGTCGATCTGTGCCTGTTTTTCAGGTCGAACAAATAGTTATAAACATAGTCGATCGATCACTATAATGGAGCAGACCAAATCTACTTAAGTAAACATGCACAGGCAAATATATACATAAGGACACATGCCTGAAATTAACAATGTTTGACTAAGGTGCATTGTAAACCGATGCTAACACATACAGATACACTAAATGTACATTTAATCATTTTGATGTAGCACCAACGAATGCTGTTGCTTTCAGGGCTTATTTATAAGCTCATGAGTAACCAACCGACAAGTATCAGTGTATTGACTTACAAGCGACAGCTCTATTGTGCGCTGTGTAGGCGAATGAATGGTCTGCAAGATGACTTTCAGCAATATGGCATCTTTTGACTTTTGACATTGACTTTGACACACACAGGTTGAAATTGTCATATGATGGATTTGATATTTAGTGACGGATGGACCTATTGTTTATTTTTCCCGTCTACACTACGTTAAAACCCCACGTCTTTGTTTGGTATGATATTTATCTGACCACATGCACTTAATCCCCACTGCCGCATGAACAGGAAATACCGGGAAATAAAACTGACTAGAAAAGGTAGCGCAGGGGGTAACTTAAATGCCGTAACGTAAGGCCCGGAATGTTAGCCGGGTTAGCTGGGAGCGGGCGGCGTATGCAGTTAAACGGGGAGCTGGAGGGGTGGTTGTTTGAACCATACTGATTGTGTACTGTGTTGATTGTCACACATGAAGTTTCATCAACTGCCGAGCACAAAGACAGCTAAGATGTATGCGTGTTGATCACACAAATCTTGGGCTTTATGATTGATAAAGCCAGAACATGTTGATTACAATTATCAGTTTCCTTATAAGTCAATTGCATGATCTGATGCGATCGACAAGCCTGAGAGCAAAAATGGATCTGGCTTTAAAACACGTGTATACCGGGCGACTGCTGTACATAACCTCCGCCCTGTGAATTCTCGAGCTTCTCCCCGTAAACTATCGAGACCTACCCTGTAAATCTTCGAAACCCGCCTTGTATGTCCTCGAACCTCGCCCTGTATGTCCCTGAGCCTCACCCTGTATGTCCCCAAGCCTCGCCCTGTATGTCCCCGAGCCTCGCCCTTTAAATCTTCGAAACCCGCCCTGTATGATCCCGAGCCCCGCCCTGTATGTCCCCGAGCCCCACCCTGTATGTCCCCTAGCCTCGCCCTAAAAATCTTCGAAACCCGCCCTGTATGTCCCCGAGCCTCGCCCTGTATATCCCCGAGCCTCGCCCGGTATGTCCCCGAGCCTCGCCCTGTATGTCCCCGAGCCTCGCCCTGTATGTCCCCCAGCCTCGCCCTGTATGTCCCCGAAACCCGCCCTGTAAATCATCGAGACCCGCCCTGATAATATTTTACTAGAGTAATAAATATATCTGGGGGAGGACGGGCTGGAAGTTTTTTTTACAAATATTGATATTAGTCGACGGGCGGTGGAGGGTTTAAGATACTTTTTATTGTTGGAAGACGGGGGCGGAGCGGTTGCTCATGAATATATCTGTATGAAAGCGGGCCGGGAGGGTTGTTTGTAAAAAGCCTCTCTGCGTGGAGAGGGAAAGAGACGCTGTGAGATCAAGGTGATTTGCAAATATTCTAGTGAAACCTGCAAGAATAGGAATCAAACAATCACTAATTGAGTAGATGGTAGTTTGTGGTTTAGACGAGTGTGCCTCAGTCTACGTAAACAATTGGACACACGCTGTAACATTCCCCTCGCACGCTTGCCGAAGTTGATATAATTTAACCAAGGGGATGCTGATGAAGAGAACTTCCTGATTACAGGCCTTGCACGGTTGTCAAAGTACAGGTTAATGGATTGATACAACTTAATCGATTTGATGTCACATCAAGTAATTAACTGCATTTATTTATCAAACCTTTGATTTATGAGACATTTAGACATGGTGTCTAATATGCATTCATTCATGCATTGTGTCTGTTCCTAGAATTTATCAAAACTTACATTTACACTGGCATAATCTAGATACCGTGGAACACAGGACTCGGTAATAACTGTCGTTAGCTGTCGATAGGCGCTACATTTATCTTTCATAAAAACATTAGCGGGAGACGCTAAATCTATCTAACATAACAAAATTGGCGTCATACACTAAGTACATCTTGCAAAACATTAGCGGGAGAAGCAACACTATTTTCTCTTGCATAAAATGTTGAGTGGGAGACGCTACATTTATCTTGCATAACAAAATTAACGGGAGACGCTAAATCTATCTCCCATCATAAGTGGGGGGCTTTATAGCGGTATCAATGCAGCACAGCGAGCCTACAACAGCTTGTAAATCAATGGTTTCTTTTAACTTCCCGAGACATTGTTGGCACCTAATATCCTCTCCTCTTTATCTACACATGTGAGAAAGTTTGAATTGCTTGGGTTAAACTGCTTGATAAAAAAACTTGACCTGATTATCAAATCAAATCAAAAGTTGATTTTAATTGGACATGCCGTGCTCTGAAATTCACCAACCGAACTTACGCGACTACGACTTGGAGGATGGAACATCCGAGGTTTGCGAGGACTGACATACTGCAAGGTTGACAACCCGGACGTCATCGATTGGGTCAAATCTCATGATGTATGTTGCTTCGTGAGTAACCGGATCTACAATTATGACTTCCGCGGTTACTGCAGTTTTCTATTGCATCGTCTCAACAGAAGCAAACATGCACGTAAATCATCTGGCGGAACAGCAATCTACATATCGGAGGAGATAGAAGCGGAACCCGAGTTAATACTATCTGACAACTTCTCGACTTGGATCAAGCTCACAGGCGTAACCACCAAAGTAAACAAAGAACTGCTGATAGGCTGTATCTACGTCCGGCCCGATCAAAAGCACTGCTCTAATGAATTAGAGGACTCCATGGACATATTCGAACGCACCACCGCAAACGTACTGGAGAAGCATCCTGGCTGTAGTGTGTTTGTCTTCGGCGATTTTAACGGCCATACCTCAGACAGACTTGAAGGTTGCTCGAACGAGGAAAACCGCTTCCTACCCCTGGACAGTGAGTTCCGTCTGATACCAGCACTGCCCAGGAAGTCGCAGGATGACAGGTTCGATGCGAGAGGCCAAGATGTCCTTGACTACTGTTCGGCCTTCGAACTACTGCTGATGAATGGAAGATGTGGTCGCGACAACCAAATTGGTAGATCGACAATGGTTAGCACCAAGACAGCAAGCCTGATTGATTACATGATGATCTCAGATGTCGTGCTCGACAAGTAAACTGAATTCAATGTGGAGGAAGATACATACAACTCTGATCATCGGCCACTCAGCAGTACTATTCCCGCGCAGTATTCGAAAAATAAAGTAGACAGGACGGATGATCGCGCGCGCCGCAAGCTGGGATGGAATGAGGATTCATTAAACAAATGTAAAGAAGCCGTTGAACTTAATATGCATATGTTTTAGCAGATCGTACAAGATGAGGCATCTTCCACGTCAGAAAAAACCCAATCCTTCTGCAACCATCTGTATGACTTGCTTGACGACGTAAACAAGTGTGAAGCAGATCCGACCACCTCCCTAAACTCAGGATTCACGCCCCCCCCCTGGATGAATGAAATTGTTCTGGTATTCCGTGCTAACTTCTTGCACAAATCAAACATTTACAAGGCCCATGAATCTGACGAGAACAGAGCAGCGATGGCGAAAGCAAGAAACGAGTTTACGAGGGCCTCCAGAGTAGCTCACTACGAGTATAGAGATGTCAAATCAGCGGAGATACTAGCAGCAGAGAGAAATAACTCGCGCCTATACTGGAAGTTACTACGCGGGGTAATAAAAAGCCAGGACCCAGGAGTAACCTTGGGCACGTTTCGCTCCCACTTTGCCAAACTACACGCGCCAAACGAGAACTTCGCACAGGTGGATCGCGAGATATGAGGTATACAAGAAGATTGACGCTCTCAAGAAACCGCTCCTATCGCTCTTTTACGAGATACTAGAATCGGGCGAGTTCCCATCAACATGGAAGGAAAGTCATCTGCTGCCACTCTTCAAAAAGGGGAACACTAAGCTACTGGAGAATTATAGGGGAATCTCGCTAATAGATACCGTAGCCAAGATCTTCACTAAAATAATCAATGGTTGCATACAACGCTGGACAGAGGAGCATGATCTGATCTTCGAGGGACAGGCGGGTTTTAGGCGCTCGCACGGGACAATCGACAACATGTTCATACTTCAAGCACTGTTAGACGTCGAAAAGAAAGAAAAAACAAAGATCTATGCCACATTCATAGACAATGCCAAGGCATTTGACATGGTTGAAGATGTGTGCCTCTGGGCGAAGCTGTTGAAAGCAGGCATTAAAGGGAAGATATTCACCATAATCCGGAACATGTATGCAGACATGAAGGGCAAGGTCAAGACCAAGTCTGGTTTCCTCAGCGAACAGTTCCAGATCCTTATAGGGACCAAACAGGGAGAAAGATTATCGCCTCTGCTCTTCTCCCTGTTCATCAATGATCTGGGATCTAATGCGCTCGGAGGAATTACGTGATGATGTCGTGACATTGGAGTATCTGAAGCTGTTTTTGCTAATGTTCGGGGACGATGTGTGCATCCTCAGCACGTCGCTGGAAGGATTACAAGCAGGAATGAATCAATTAGAAACATTCTGCGAGAGATGGCAATTAACCGTAAATGTCTCGAAAACCAAGACGATTATATTTGGGGAAGATACTGAGCTACCACTTCCGGTTGTGACGTACAGAGGAGAGATAATTGAGACAGTCACCAAAATCAACTATCTCGGCGTATGGATCTCTCTTGATGGTACATGGGACAAGCACCTGAAGCACCTTGAACTGAAAAGTATAAAAGCACTCCAGACCTTCAAGCAATACTCGCATAAGTATAACTTCACAGTTGAGCAGAGTATCAGGCCATTTGATAAAATAGTCTTGCCCGTCATCCACTACTCAGGGGAACTATGGGGATATCTAGCCGCTCCGGGAATAGAGAGGATACATCTAAAGTTCCTGAAATCCACGCTACGTCTCAAGAAACAGACCATGACCGATCTAGTATACGAGCTTACGGGGCGCATCCCCCTTCAATGCATCCGGAAAGCCAAGATCATCAGATATCTATCTACTCAGTAAATTATGGCCTGCTCCGCTTATAATTGACAGTGCATTGGTCATTTTCATTTAATCAAGCATATTTGCCGCAGGATTATTTTGCTATCATAAGACCACATGTGTTATCAACATTGACTTACCTACAGAAAAATACTAACCTGATATTACAGCTCCAACTTACCAAGAGTACAATATTTACCATTTGTCACAGTACCGACGAACCTTCAGTACAATACTAACCTCACATCTTAGCATCGACGTACCTTCAGTACAATACTAACCTCACATCTTAGCATGGACTTACCTGCAGTACAAGACTTACCTTACATCACAGCATCAACTGCCAACAGTACAATACTTACCTTACATCTTAGCATCTACTTACCTGCTTTACGATACTCACCTCATGTCACATCATATACGTACCTGCAGTACAATACTTACCTTACATCTTAACATCTACTTACCTGCAGTACAATACTTACCTTACATCACAACATCAACTGCCAACAGTACAATACTTACCTTACATCACAGCATCGAGTGCCAACAGTACACTACTTACCTTACATCTTAGCATCTACTTACCTGCAGTACAAAACTTGCCTTACATCACAGCATCCACTGCCAACAGTATAATACTTACCTCATGTCACATCATCGACTTACCTATAGTACGAAACTTACCACATGTCACAGTATCAACTTACCTGCAGAACAATACTTACCTTACATCACAGCATCTACTTACCTGCAGAACAATACTAACCTTACATCTTAGCATTGATTTACCTGCGGTACAATACTTACCACATGTCATATTATCGACTTACCTTCAGAGCAATACTAACCACATGTCACATTATCGAATTACCTGCAGTACAAAGCTTACCACATGTCAAATAATCGATTTACCGGTAGAGCAATACTTACCACATGTTATAGCATCGAATAACCTACAGTACAATACTTACCACATTTCACAGTATCAACTAACCTTCAGATCAATACTTACTTTACATCATAGCATCGACTTACCTGTAGTACAATACTTACCACATGTCATATTATCGACTTACCTTCAGAGCAATACTAACCACATATCACATTATCGAATTACCTGCAGTACAAAGCTTACCACATGTCAAATAATCGACTTTCCTGCATTGCAATACTTACCACATGTCCCAGTATCAACCTACCTGCAGAACAATACTTACCTTACATCATAGCATCGACATACTAGCAGAACAGTACTAACCACATATCACATCATCGACGTACCTGCAGAACAAAACTTACTTTACATCTTAGAATCGACTTACCTGCAGTACAATACTTACCACATGTCACATCTGGGAATGAGTGTGGTAAGGTCAGAACGAGTAAGGTAGGCTCTTATCTGTGTGGGTAAAATAACATGTTAAACCCAGATCAGAGTAAGCTTGCAATTGATTATTGAAAGATGTAATACTTTATTAGATTAAGCGTAACTCTGACAATAATGGGCGGATTGGGCCATGGTTTCCTGTGATGATACATAGTTGATTATATTATCTGTGTGAGTAAAATCAATCATAATACTGTATTGATCACTGCAATGACACTTGATTCAAGAACATGGTTAACTGATAATTTTTTAATTTTTTTGTCCTACACATCATGATGAACGCAGGTTAGTGTTGTGCTGGCTATTGATTTCCTGTGATGATATATTGATTATTATATTATCCGTACCGATAAATCAATAAGATACTGTATTGATCACTGTAATGACACTCATCTACTAGAACATGATCAACTGACATTATTCCATATTTTTGTCCTAGATAGCATGTAAAACACAGGTCTGTGTTGTGCATGCAATTGATTATTTCGGGAAAGATATACTACTGTATTAAATGAATCGTAGCTCTGACAATAATGGTCGGATTGAGCCATGGTTTCTTGTGACGATATATCGATTATTATATTATTGGTATGAATAGAATCAATAAAATACTGCATTGATCACGGCAATGACACTTGATTCAGAGGACATGGTTAACTGACATTATTCCATATTTTTGTCCTAAATAGTGTGTTAAACAGAGGTCTGTGTTGTGCTAGCAATTGATTATTTCGGGAAAGATGTACTACTGTATTAAATTAATCGTAGCTCTTACAATAATTGGCGGATTGGGCCATGGTTTCCTGTGATAATATATCAATTATTATATTATTGTTATGAATAAAATCAATAAAATACTGTAGCAATCACTGCAATGACACTTGATTCAGAGGACATGGTTAACTGACATTATTCCATATTTTTGTCCTAAGTAGCATGAAAAACACAGGTCTGTGTTGTGCATGCAATTGATTATTTCGGGAAATATGTAATACTGTATTAAATTAATCATAGCTCTGAAGTAAAGGGCGGATTGGGCTATGGTTTCCTGTGATGATAAATCGATTATAATTTTATTGATATGAATAAAATCAATAAAATACTGTATTGATCACGGCAATGACACTTGATTCAGAGGACATGGTTAACTGACATTATTCCATATTTTTGTCTTAAATAACATAAAAAACACAGGTCTGTGTTTTGCATGCAATTGATTATTTCGGGAAAGATGTACTACTGTATTAAATTTATCATAGCTTTGACAATAAAGGGCGGATTGGGCTATGGTTTCCTCTGATGATATATTGATTATTGTATTGTTGGTAGGAATAAAATCAATAAAATACTGTATTGATCACTGCAATGACACTTGATTCAGAGGACATGGTTAACTGACATTATTCCATATTTTTGTCCTAAATAATGTGTTTAACACAGGTCTGTGTTGTGCTAGCAATTGATTATTTCGGGAAAGATGTACTACTGTATTAAATATATTGTAGCTCTGACAATAATGGGCGGATTGGGCCATGGTTTCCTGTGATGATATATTGATTATTATATTATTGATATGAATAAAATCAATAAAATACTGTATTGATCACTGCAATGACACTTGATTCAGAGAACATGGTTAACTGACATTATTACACATTTTAGTCCTAAATAACATGATAAACGCGAGTCAGTATTGTGGTGGCAATTGATTATTTCGGGAAAAGTGTACTACTATATTAAATTAATCATAGCTCTGACAATATTGGGCGGATTGGGCCATGGTTATATCAATCATTATATTATTGGTAAGGGTAAAATCAATATGATATTGTATTAATCACTACAATGACACTTGACTACTAGAACATGCTAAACTGACATTATTCCATATGTTTGTCCTACATAACATGATAAACGCCCGTGACCGAGGTCGACATTTGTGCTCAATATATTTGTTATCTGACTATATAAAGTTCCAGGTCAATAGATCGATTTGATGAAATAACAAATAGCAAAATAAAAATATGCTCGCCTTCTTCCGAGGTTTCCTGAGATTTGCCAAAGTTGCCTGCAGAACGAGATGTCAGCCACCGAGTAATATCTATAATTAAAACAAAAAGTGTAAGTTCGTGAGAATAAAACAAATAATGAGTTTTTAGTTTGCCTAAACCGTATATGTACCAACTTGAGCCTATCCCATAGAATACATTTCATATTCAACCCATTTCGGCAAATATGTACTCCCATATTAAATAAATCGTAGCATTGACAATAATGGGTGGATTGGGCCATATATTTTTGTGGTGATGTGTCCTTTTTGTAGTGGTTTTCATGGCGAAAATCAATAAATTAGTGTAACAGCACCAAATATGGATAACATGGATAACTGACATATTTGCCTATGAATCTGTGACTATAACCAGGTGTCTGATATTTGAAGCATCATATACGTGTGACATGTAATGCGTAATGTAATGAGTTCACACAAATTGCCGATCATGTACATGTCTCCAGCTCGACAATATGAAAAAGACGAGGGGACGCATGATTGTGCAATTGCTCTACAATACTAAGGTTAGAACAGGTAAATATTACTGACAATGTAGAATACTGCAGCACACATCTGATGCATGGTAGATATAAGCTTACCTTTCATGAGTGTACAGGCCCTGGTCCAAAGAGAATTTCAATTGTTTAATCCTGCAGATTAGCATTACAATCCAAGAAGTTGTTGAATGTTTCGCAAGTTCTATGGCGTACGTGCACCGAAACCACGAGGAAGAGAGGCTGATGTCACGCTGAGTGCAAATAAAGTGGCCCCGCTTTTTTATTCCCCTAGGCCCTGTAGTTAAGTGTTGGCAAAAGAGAGATAGGGTTTAGGGTTAGGACTATGGCAGGTTAACAACAAATAAAATACAACACATTAAAGCTGCCACTACCAGGTCGTAAAATAAAAGAAAGCATGAATTATCCCTTGGATATTACTAATTGAAAAACACAAATTTTAATACACTAATGATCACACTCACCGGCATGAATGGACCATTATCTTCCACCGATTGCTACTGTATGTGGCAATGATAGTATGTTGATTGATTAATAGAACATGAAATTTAGTTAGTTAATTCAAAGCATGTTTAACTGTGAATACATTTTTTAAAGAGATATATACTTATCGGTTAATAATGAGATTCAATTTGATTTAATATGCCTGCTAGGAGTGAAATCTTATGTACAAAAGAAAATCACCTGCTTGTTCCGAGCAGAAGTATTTGTTGAAAATTGTATTTGCTTCGAAACACCTCCTTGAGGCTCATGGTCCCATGTTTGATTATTTTCATGCCTCATGTTATTGATGTTGGAAGTTGTTTAGAGTTAGAAGTGGTGTTAGGATTAGAAGCTGGATTATGGTTAGGAATCAGATTAGGGTTAGGATCTGGATTAGGGTTAGGATCTGAATTAGGGTTAGGATCTGAATTAGGGTTAAAAATTAGATTAGGGTTAGAAATCAGATTAGGGTTAGAAATCAGATTAGGGTTAGAAATCAGATTAGGGTTAGAAATCAGATT
>JAXGGS010227185.1:0-15699 GCA_035585475.1 Armandia brevis | reverse complement strand
TGCTTTTCTGGGTGCTACAATACGACTTGTCCATGTATTACATAGTCGTCTTTTATTTTATTAGAGTAATCATTGAATGTTGACTGATGCAATAGATATACCATCACTCGCTATTGAGTATTTACCACCGACAGGTGGCTTTGATTCTTAAATATGAAACAAATACCAATATTTCTGGATATATACAGAATACAAGTTTTTCTGCATGAAAGACGAATAATTTCCCTGATGTTTTCGCTCATTGATACGTTGATTGCATGCTGGTATATTACTTCTCTTGTATAAAAAGATATAATCGGTGATTATGATAGAATGAGAAAGATGATTATTGAATATTAACTGATGCTATTGATGAAGCATCGCTGGCGATCGAGCGGTTATCGCCATCCCCCGCCTCCCTGCCTCCTCCTCCCGACTTCCGCAGCCGCCGCCGACACGATTTGACGAACATGAACGTTGCCATGGAGACGAGGACTGTGGCTGCTGAGGAGAGGACGGCGACGACGACGACTGTGGTCTCTGTCACCGCCGCGGTCCCGGCGACATCAGGGTCTCCAGCGTCTGATCCGGACTGAGCGGCCGCCTGGACCCCGGCAAGCGCTCCCAAACCTGCAAGCAACGTCAGACGTTAGACACGTATCATTATATAATTAATATAGGATATATTTACAATCCGGTCATACAACACAAATGATGATAATAGTTATGTGACTAGTGTGTAAATTTTGTTTTAGGAATAACACTATGTAAATGCGACTACTGTCCTGTAAAACATGTAAACCTTCTCAACACAAGAAGAGGAGAATAGCAAACATGTATCCAATAACTCCACTACTTATAGTAGTGTAGGACTATAGTAGTTGTTTCCAGGGATATTGCAATTTTGATAATTACTACCATGTACGATTATATACATGCATGCTAAGTTGCATAAGCTAATGGTTAAATAAAACTTGAAAATTGTAAGCATGAAATTTGGTTTAACGATGCTTTCGGATTTATTGATGTCATAAGTACGTGAACGTGACTGGACCTCAATTTAAAGTTGCCGCATTTTTGTCGCGAACCTCATTCACGTTTACTTGTGGGTCCCATATACCGCGTTAAACCGGGGTTTCAATGTAAAATAGCCACAAGACACGTATGACATTTACTACTAAGACATACTACTACTGTCTATATTAGATACGCATGATCCCAGTGTGGAGTAGTATGAAGACGTAGGTTCTGGGGATAGATTGTATAAAAATGTCTCACCTATGCAGTCGTAGCTGCCGTAAGTGTTCATGCAGATCTGGAGGGCGCTCGGACACGGGTACTCCACACACTCGTTAACATCTGAAACACAGACATTAATTATCACACCTGAAACACACAGATTAATTATCTCACCTGTACCGGTGCATACCTGCGCACATTATGAAAGACTCGAATAATTACATTAAAAAATAACTTGTCAAAATGATTCTGGATAAGTTTTCCCTATCAGATAGAAGATTGATATTGAACCGCAAATTATGGTAAGAAGTCGCAAGAGCAAAATATAGTACTTGCCTCTATATGTCTGAATTCAAATTTAGTTAATAGGCTTATTTTAGTCGACAGTAACTCGGTCAGATTCAGAGGCTTCCCTCTTATCATTATCGCGTGTTTAAAATATCGCGTTATATAGAGGGTCTACTGTAATAGGAATTTCATAGAGAAAGCGTGGCACTAGGAGAGACACTCCTAGTGTCACGTGTGACGTTACCGATGCAGAGATGTCCATCTGGAGAGACTTTGTAGCCCGCGTCACATTCGCACGTGTAACTGCCGACAGTGTCTGTACAGGTGTGTGCGCATCTCCCGTTATTAGAGGCGCACTCGTCCGTGTCTGAGGAAACAAAACACACACTTCTATACTACTCAAGCCAACATTATTATTATAGCGCACGGTCCTAACTCACATCGTGTGGCTAATCGGTCATTTCACGTAAGACAGGGGTATTTTGTGAATAAAGTACTTGAAAATTGAAAAATAATTATCCCTTGCACAAATGCATTATTACTATTAAAATTCAATAATGTGATCTTATAATTGCTTGAAATATAAATCGTGATATCATAAGTATTTGCTAACTTATGCAGCTTGTTCCGTTCAGTGGGATGGACGACGTCTCGGTTAATTTGCAGAAACATTGGTAGCCGGCCTCCAGGGTCTCGTGACAATACAAATTCTCAACTAAAAGCACACAGAATGGAAGAAACAATAGTATGAAGTTAACTATGTCCAACACATATCAAAAATAGATTTTACTCCAGGATAGTAGTATATGTATCACCAGAAGTAGTATTTTCAGAACTCTTGCAGAAACGTGCGAGTTGGTAGTATATTTGTCAGAAGGATTAGTATATTATGAACTTAAAGTTATACTGCTCTAGCAATATCAAATAGTTGTAAAAGTATCAATTGGAGTAGTGTAGTTTAAGCTTATTTTTGCAGTTATACTGCTCTGGCGGTATCAGAAGGTAGTTGATGTAAGAAGTAGTATAGTCAGAACTTACTCTTGCAGTTATACTGCTCTAGCGGTATCAGATGGAAGCCCTCTCTGCACATGCAGCAGTAACCATCGTATGTATCCACACAGATGTGATCGCAGCCGGCATTATTATTCTCACACTCGTTCCGTACTACTACCGGGCCGCCTGGGTAACCACGTGGTCCCGCCTGTCCGGTAGCGCCCGTGATGCCGTTCTCCCCGCGCACGCCGCTCGGACCGGCGGGACCTTGTGGGCCCGGCTTACCGTCCGGCCCGGCTGATCCCGTGGCGCCTGCGGGTCCGGGCTGACCGCGGTCCCCCTGTGGTCCTGATGGTCCCGGTGATCCGTCTGCTCCAGTTTGTCCCGGGTTACCGGTGGATCCAGTAGAACCGACCGGTCCAGGCTCTCCTGCAATATATCACGCTTGGTTAAAATAGGACCAATTTCAATCTCGCAGCAATATTTTCTATTTCATCCCACCTTTATTTAATACAAATAACTTTGCTTGTGGCCTTGTACGTTTACATGTTTTGGTGTATAAAATAAAATAATGTTTGTAATTTAATATCATGGAATAGTAGTGACCATTAATATATAAGACGATTATATACATGGTTGTTCAGAGTTGTTCGTGTGTAGGGAGGATATGCACTGACCTGCAGGACCGCTTGGTCCGGTATCTCCCGGGGTTCCCGCCTGGCCCTGGGGACCCTCCTCTCCAGGTGCCCCGGAGTCTCCCTTATCTCCCTTACTGCCGGGTTCCCCAGCTGGTCCTCCTGGTCCGGGCTCTCCTGCTGGGCCAGGCTTACCCGCGGGTCCGGGGGCTCCTGTTTACAATTAGGCGAGCGAGTAATGGTACAAGTTTTATAATTCAAATAGATGATCATCATTAAACACGCTGACCCTTTCATTATAGCACTAGCTCAGGCGTATATATGCTGTTATGCTATGCAAAAAACGTATGACGTACGGCGACGTAGTACTTGGGTTTTATATGCAAATAAGAGGCACATGAAATTACGTGTGGATAAATACCGTCTTCATGTCATTAAATAATTGGTTGCTTGTAGACAGCACAGGCTGTAGGATTAGTTTAGCCAGCATTACCTGTATCTCCGGGTGTTCCGTCCTCTCCCCTCTCTCCATCAGTCCCTGGAGCTCCCCCCGGCCCGGCAGGTCCCGCCACGCCAGTCTGTCCCTCAGGTCCGGGGTTTCCTGGTTTACCTGTGGAACCCGCGGATCCCTCAGGTCCTGGCACCCCGCTGTCACCTGCCATCAATAACACGCAATATCAAATTGGTAGATAATTCTACAATAAATATTTCATATATGTTTCTCTACCATAATTACTACATATATTTTTCGATTATTTTTTTAAATATATATATTTTTTTAGTTAACATGCACAAGACATGACGTAGTCGGGCCGAACTTACTATCTTGTCATGGTAAAGTTGACAATATTGATGTCATGTAATAATCTAGAGGTACATTATATCTAAGCCAGTAAGACGACTTTGTTACCTTGGGGACCAGCTGGTCCGATTGGACCGTGCGGGCCGGGTTGTCCATCTTCCCCTGACTCACCCTGACCGCCCGGAGCACCTCGCTCCCCGGGAGGTCCGATCTTCCCGGGTTCTCCCGTCTCTCCTACAGGCCCCGGTCTACCTGAGTTATAATAGAACACAATATTACAGGTTTGTTTGTATAACAGATGTACTAGGTCAGGTTATTGTATGGCAGAATAATGGTAGAACGTTCTATAGTGTTCTCTTCGACTTTAGCCGCCTTCTTATCTAAGCGCCTCTTATTATAAGCCACAAACAGTCAGCCCTTAAATCATAAAATTTACAATCTATTCTGCCTTGTATGGTATTAATCCTTCATTTTAAGCCACACTCCACCCTAAATATTGCACCATATGGCCTTTTTGAACAATAATTTTATTGCGGCATACGTTATGCCGAACGCAGTATGTAAAACATTACCTGGTGTGCCAGCTTGTCCGGGAGCTCCTGGTTCTCCTGGAACACCAGAAGGACCGGGCAATCCCACTCCGGTCTCTCCTGGGTCTCCCTGCTCCCCTGCCTCTCCTGGTGGTCCATAGCGGCCAGGTATACCAACAGGTCCACGCTCACCCTGAGGCCCGGTACCACCTACACATGGATACATTAATAATACAAGGTTACACTCAGTGACCATCTGGGAAATTACGAAATACAGGAAGAATGTTTTTAACGAATAGCGAACTGCAGCGGCGTTATATTTATCAAATTATCCAAAACTTTGCTGTTTATTTTCTATAAACCGCTAATTGGGTAATGAAGCAATTCCACATAAAGCAATGAATGCATTTAAGCTCACCGATTGGACCTTCAGGCCCCACTGGCCCCATCTTTCCGTCCTGACCAGGAGCACCAGATTCCCCATCAGAGCCTGGTTGTCCAGGTTCTCCTATTCCAGTCGGCCCCACCGGTCCCCGGTCACCTTGTGGACCTGGTGCCCCCGTGGCGCCATCAGCTCCGTCCATCCCCGGGAGTCCGTCACTTCCTGCCGGGCCAGGTGCTCCGGCTTCTCCCTTCTCCCCCTGTGGTCCCGCAGGCCCGGGCGCTCCCATGTCCCCTCTGATACCGGCGGGGCCGGGCTGGCCAGGCTCTCCTCGCATGCCTCGGTCCCCTGCCGGACCTACTCCCCCTGTGCTGCCTTGTGGTCCTGGCGCCCCGGCTTGGCCTGTAGCTCCAGCGGCTCCCATCGGCCCCGGAGAGCCAGGTTCTCCGTCCTGCCCCGGGACACCAGCATCACCTCGGGCACCCGCGGGACCGGCCGAACCCGTGGCTCCCGCGGGCCCGGCTGGTCCGGGAGCTCCCATTGATGCAGAAACATCTGCTGCCGGCCCAGGTGGTCCGGCTGGTCCAGTATTACCGGGGGTACCTTGGGGTTTTAATCACGAAGGTTAGAATCCGAACACAGAGCATGCACATGTATACGCACATGGTAAAACTTCTGACAGAGTCTCGATCAAATCAAAGTATACTATTTATATATGCGAGTGCATACCGGGTTCGCCCTGGGGACCAGGAAGTCCTCTGTCGCCTTGTGGTCCAGCTTCCCCTGGGCCTCCGGATTGTCCTGGTGCTCCAGGTTCCCCAGCTGGTCCGGTACCATCCTTCCCGGGCTGTCCGGCCGGGCCAGAAGGTCCAGGTGGACCAGCCTCACCTAGGGGATACATATATCAAACGGTTTTAGGCTTACGTGCAAAGACCTTTCGGACTAACAATTAATCCGAAAATGTATTTATGTAAATGAATTCTGTTCACATATCAATGAAGGTTTGATATAGATAAACTGTGTATTTGCCGGTACCTCTTGTTCCCGGACTTCCTGTTTCGCCCACTCTCCCGACTTCTCCCTGTTGACCTGGACTTCCCGTGGCACCTCGCAGTCCCTCCCCGCCACCTGACGGGCCAGGCGGCCCGGGAAGTCCTCGCTCTCCCCTCAGCTCCTCCAGCCACTGCTGTTCCCCGGCCGCCGGAGCCCCAGGCGGTCCAGGCGGCCCGATAATTCCCGGTATCCCCGGCGATCCCGAGTCTCCTTTAGGACCAGACGATCCTGATGGTCCACGAGGTCCTGGTGATCCATCTCTACCCGGCTGGCCTAAACAAATATTTCATCACCAATAACTTGTTAATGATTTACACTTATCTAATATAAGCTATTACGGCCTTGTGTAAAGCGAGATACAAGTCAAAACCATATATCGTCATAGGAAATCTAAATATGTAATTGTAATCCTAAGCAAAAATCCATGCTATTTTTAATATTGCATCAAGTGAATTCCACTCAAATACCCATACATATTTATGACCTACCTGCCGGACCGCTTGGTCCTGGGGAACCAGCAGCCCCCTGAAAGCCAGGCGCCCCGGGGGAACCCATGTCCCCTTTGTTGCCAGCGCCCCCTGGAGAACCTCTCTGACCTGGTGAACCGGAAGTTCCCGGTGATCCGGGTCTGCCATCTGTACCACGTGGCCCTGGTGATCCTGCAAGTCATGTGATAAACGAAACATGTACATGACTGTATAGTTAGAGTATACTTACGCTTTAGACCATCTATAATTACAATATGTAAATAACTGTAAACCCACTACTGTTTTGTAATATCATGACATAGAACGTTTGACAGATTATGGCAACTTTTTCACACGATGACGTGATTGGCTAAATTAGTTTATCATTAAATGACATATCAATTAAATTGTCATTATTTGCATTTAGAATAAGATACCTCACATTTGGAGTTGAAATTACCACAATCCTCTGATAACGCTTACCTCCATCTCCCTTTGTTCCTGGAGGTCCAGCTCGCCCTGATGGACCCTCCCTTCCCGGGTTACCAGGCTGACCGTCCCTGCCTGACTCCCCTCTGCTGCCCTTCTGTCCGGCGCTTCCCGGGGTCCCTGGTGTGCCGCTTGTACCTCGCGGTCCGCTCGGTCCAGCCGGGCCTCTGTCTCCAGGGTTCCCCCTACTCCCGGGCTGTCCGCTCACCCCCTTACCCCCGGACTCTCCTTTGAACCCCCTCTCGCCTGGGTTCCCGCTCGGGCCTAAAGGACCGGGAGACCCCGCTGTGCCCGGTCGCCCCGCCTCCCCTCTCGGGCCCCCCGGTCCGGGTGGTCCAGCCCTCCCGGCGGTACCCGGCTGACCAGAAGGCCCGCGCTGACCTGCAGGTCCGGACTGACCCGGTGAACCCGGGGTACCGTCTGATCCTCTCGATCCCCTCTCGCCCTTAGTTCCCGGTGTGCCTGCGCTGCCAGGGTTACCAGCGGGACCGGGAGAACCGGGTGTCCCTGCTCGTCCTGCCTCTCCATCTCTCCCCGGCAGTCCTGATTCTCCGGCTCTCCCTGTATTTACACAGCCATTAGTTATTAATATATCACAGGAAACTTGTATAGTGGCTAAGCATTTATAACTATTCAATCACAATTTAATCCCACACCATCAATATTTTGACAAATGCTGCTGAGTATTTTTAGATTTTTGACAGACCAGAAAAATGCAACTAATCCGATATCGCTTGATAATGCACCAATCGTAAACTAACTATATTAATCAACTTCGGAAGTAAGCCATTAAGCTGACTCACTGAAGATTTGAATTTAAATTTGGCCATATTGAAATACCTGGTTGTCCAGCCGGTCCTGTTTCTCCTCTGCTGCCAGGTTCCCCGTCCTTACCAGGGGACCCAGAGGGACCAGGTGCTCCCGGCTCTCCCCTGTCTCCTGCTGTACCTGGGGTTCCTGATGGTCCCTGAGTCCCCGGCTCCCCTGGCGTCCCTCTCTCCCCAGGGGAACCATCGCTTCCCGGTAATCCTGCTGGTCCACTGGTACCTGGGGCTCCGGCCTCTCCTAAATAACCATTGGAAATATGTGTCACTTTTAATACATAGATGTATATACATGCGTGCTTTTAATACAGTCATATAGTCACACACCACCAACGTCTAGCTACACGTAAATGTCGACCGAGTTACAAATAGCGGCTTTAAAAGTCAAATTTGCATGTAATGCTTCCTTTCGAACAACACTATCTTAAGATAGACCGTACTCATAATTGTCGGATTTTTCCAAATAAGGGCATCCTAAAATGTGTTTTAATGCCGCCTATTTTGCGGTCAGAACGGTCATATACAGCTGAATATTTTGCACTGACCAGGTGGTCCTGCGGTGCCGGGAGTTCCTGCATCACCACTCTCCCCGGGGGTGCCCGGCTGACCATCCACCCCTGCTGCTCCAGGTTCGCCAGCTCCACGTGGTCCGACCGGTCCAGTCTCACCAGGCAATCCTTGTGTACCTGTGTCAATACAAGGTCCTACTGTAGATAATCTATTTAACGTGGGTAGAGGGGAACAAACCTTAAAATCGCATTACATCGAGGCAATATAATTTTATTGGCGACATTTGATCCGCATTGTAGAATACAACAGAAAAAGAAAATTGGGTTACACGATAGACCCGCGTTATATCGAATTTCTCGAAATATCGAATTATGTTGAGCATCTCCTGTATAGGAAACGGCACACAGAGGTGGACTGTATTTAGACAACCGCACGTTGTCAGGTTATTGTAAACGTGTAGCATACCTGCAGGTCCCTGTGGTCCGGGCTGACCAGGAGCCCCTGCTGGACCAGCTTCTCCAGGTGGCCCGGCTGTCCCTGGCTGTCCCGCTTCTCCTCCTGGTCCAGCGGGTCCCGGCGAGCCAGGTTGTCCGGCAGTCCCTGTAAACATCATATTAATTTCCTTTGATGTTATTTTGAATACGGCATAAAATATATGTAGCATTCGTCTTCATGCATTTTGAACTTAAGTTTATTGGAAAAGTGTTCTCATAAAGAAGTATATAATAAAACCGTGAACAATGTTATTGTCGATTTAGGTCATGTCACAGCTTATGAGCTTGTACCCGGATAGAGAATACTGACTGTCACATACCTGTTTCTCCAGGCTGCCCTCGTGTTCCGGGAGGTCCGGCTGGTCCTGGGTTTCCCGGTTCTCCTCTCTGTCCATCTTGTCCGGGCTGACCGTTATTTCCCGGACTTCCATCTCTGCCCGACTCACCTAAAAAAAGTTAATATATTATACACATTAACATGAAATAGATGATGACAATTTCTCACTATAACACTTCCCTGATGAATTACTGAGTTACCTGGGGGGCCTCTATCCCCGGGTGTGCCGCCGAACCCTGGAAACCCGATAGGTCCGGGAGAGCCCATGTCCCCCTTGGTGCCCGGAGTTCCTGCCGAGCCTCTCTGACCAGGTGGTCCAGCAGGACCAGGGGAGCCTGGTCTGCCATCAGAACCCCTCGGTCCCGGCGATCCTGCGCATTTATAAACATATTTATGTACATATTTGACATATAAATGATTCACAAACCCCAATCTAATATTGTATTTTTACCTCCATCTCCCTTTGTTCCTGGAGGTCCAGCTCGCCCTGATGGACCCTCCCTTCCCGGGTTACCCGGCTGACCATCCCTGCCTGACTCCCCTCTGCTGCCCTTCTGTCCCGCACTTCCCGGTGTCCCCGGTGAGCCACTCGGTCCTCCAGGCCCGCTCGGTCCGGGAGGGCCTCTGTCTCCAGGGTTCCCTCTTCCCCCGGGCTGCCCGCTCGAGCCCTTCGCCCCCGAGTCTCCCTTGGCTCCCCTGCCCCCTGGACTCCCGCTCGGGCCCGGAGAGCCGGGTGTACCAGACGGCCCAGGACGTCCCGCGTCTCCCCTGGTACCGGGCGGTCCAGCAGGTCCTGCTCTTCCCGCGGTCCCGGGCTGACCGGAAGTACCTCGTGGTCCAGGCGGCCCAGACCGACCCGGGGACCCCGGGGCACCATCTGTGCCTCCTGAGCCCTTGTCCCCCTTGTTACCGTGTGTCCCCGGGGTACCGGGGGCGCCGGGTGATCCAGCAGAGCCCGGTGTGCCCGGAGAACCAGAGGGACCTTGGTGGCCGGGATTTCCGCTCGGACCAGAAGGCCCTGCAAATATAGTGTACACACTCAATAAGGGGCTCTCATATGTAACTAAGGTTAATTAATAAGTCTCACCTCACTTAATTACATGATCTTTAGCCAGTATGATATGGACGTAAGCCGTAAAGTAAGAAATGCTTATTTGTACATACGATTTAAATACCGTACATCATTAATGATCCTATGATTCAAATAATGTTAATATATTTTATATTTTGATATACGTGATTTTATCACGGAAAATGAATCGTGCATCACTGATTTCGCATGGTTTAGGTTTATTATGAAGATTAAGATGGATGTACCTGGCGGTCCCTGTCTCCCAGGGTCCCCTGCTGGCCCAGAGAAGCCAGGTGCTCCCGGAGATCCGGCCTGACCGCGCTCCCCCTTATCTCCCCGCGACCCTGACGCACCATGCGGGCCAGCTGGTCCAGGTGGTCCAGGAGGTCCCGATGTGCCCGGTCCTCCTAACAAACAGTGACAAACCGGATTGACTGAGTGCATACATAATCATATGATGCGAGATGTTAATCCTTCTTGAATGTAGGTATGTGAAATATTATAATGATATATTACTTGATGGCCCGGGTGGTCCAGGTGGCCCAGCAGGTCCAGGTGATCCCTGCCCCCCTCCGCCCGTCACTGAGGTTCCGCCTGGTCTCCCTGGATTCAAACCACATCAACCCTTATTACCGTATTCACCTTAAATAAGCCGCACCAAATAGGCGCCCTACATCATAATGCACAATATGGAAATGTACAATACCATATATTTGTAAAACACCATAAAATACGGTAATAAAGCCTTCAAATATAAATATTAATATAAAACCTCCACCATGTGGTATCCCAAGCCTTATGTGCCCCCTTTATTATTATGTGACGTTACCTGGTTGTCCGGGTTCTCCCTTCGTCCCTGGGGAGCCTGATGGACCTGCAGATCCGGGTGATCCGGGAGGACCACGTGGGCCCTGTTCTCCGAGATCTCCCTTACCCCCTGTCACCCCCGGAGGACCTGTAATATAGATAGTTAGCTCATGGATTATGCACAGCCAGTGTGAGCTCGCGATCAAATATATTAATCTCAAGATGGTTTTCATAACTATCCGTGGTCTATTTGGCCACCTCTACCCGGTCGTGCGCTTTTAAAACCCTACGGGTCCTGCCAGATGTGCTGACAGAACATAGTTAAGATGAAGTTAAGTTCTGTCAATCAGATCGCACATCTTACACATGATTTTGTTTATATTATCATTATTATCATTATTATCATTATTATCATTATTATCATTATTATTATTATTATTATTATTATTATTATTATTATTATTATTATTATTATTATTATAATAATACACATGTTTTTATCTAAACTAAGCAGCGTCGGGTTATATTAATTATAATTAATCACCTGGTGGTCCGATGATTTCTTCTGGATCCAGACCCCTCGGCTCTCCGGAAATTTCTGCGGCACCACGGGACTCTGGAAATAAGCACGCGGAGTGGCTAGTAAGGGCGATGTCTGAGTTATCTAACTATGGTGATGATGAAATAACGGAGTCTGTATCTACCTGTAGTGATGAAACACCTCGCTCCTTTCCTGTCACAAGCCACGTACATTCCGACATCTTTGGCGGGGTTTCCTGGTATAATTAGATTAACATTCTTATAGCAGGTGGGCAGGATATAAGTCAATACATATGAATATTGTTGTTTAGTCAATCGTAGATATTTGAATCCTGAGTTAATTTGTATACAAATAATGTCTATTCTGCTGCCTATTTACTTGGTCATTAGAACACGGTGCATAAACATTTCATAAATTAAATTAAATGGATTCATAATTACAAAGGGGGTTGTGATGTTATACATATGTGTTGTAAATGAGTAAAATTACTACTAATATAAACGATGGTGGTAGATATGATGATAATAAATTTGGTTTTGCAATGGTGAAGGATTGTGTGAGAACGATGGGTTATAAGTTGGTACCTTTTGTGTCGGTCTGACCGGATGTTACACGAGATGGGTCCGCGTCCACAAGCAGCATGTCTGAGCGGGCGAGGTGGTCCATCAGCTCCTCATTCTCATCCTCATTCTCCGAATCCTCAGCATCCGCAGCATCATGCGCCACCTTTCTATCGGCGCCACGTTCCTCATCTCGGTCTGACTGTTCCTCGCCATCTTCCATTACCAGCTCGGCAGCTTCAGCCTCCTCCGCCGCTGATTGGCTCCCCGCGCTGCCGGTTTCAGACACAGAGGGCGCTTCAGCATCGCAGCCTCCCTCGTCTATCTCTATCTGGTCCAGCGCCAGATCCCCGTGAGGTTTGCCGGCGTCGCTGCCTCTCACCGACTCGAAGATCACACTGTCCCCTTCCAGGACATTGACCTCTGACCTTACCCAGATATCATCACCCCTGGAACCTGGGAAAATATCGAAAACATATCTAACTGTTAGAACAACGATCATCAGACTCGGAGATATCACCGTGATCTCAGATTTTATTCACTCAACCTCCCACCTGGAACCTAAATCTATATTCAGAACACTTTTAACTATTTAAACTACGATTATAAGATCGTTTCTACGAATATATCACAGTGTCCTCAGATCTTATAATTACCGATATGTCGTTTCCTCTTTTCCTAAAATGGTCTCAGAAATATTGGCCAGGATGTACTGGTTATTTGTCAAAGATAAACTAACTATCTTTGTGTTTAATAAAAAAAACCCCAATAAACGTGAAAGCATGACAACGGTACTGCCTTTCCGTCCTCTGTATGTTTAGGGTATGGAATTTCCGTTTTAAAAGAATGTATAAACCCTATAAAAGTTTCATATGAATAAATCCACTGAATCTAATGAATGTTATCATTTAGGTTAATGATGCACACGTGTCAGCTACAGGTGTAAAATCACTTTGATCTGTCAAAGAATGGTTAATCACCACGTAATACGAGAGGGTACGAAAAACCTATTATGTCAGGCAAGGGTTTTTTACTACGAAATTTTACAGTCGCATAAAATCCTGTTTATTTTATTTTAAAGCGCATTTGAACATGATCGATGTCATGGTTAAAGCACAGAATGGCAATACCAGATAATTATGATAAAAAAAATGATAAAAAATAAAGATATCCTGCCTGTCTCGCCAAGCCTATTACATACTACATGCAGCAATGTCAAATAATTAATATTTTATAAACAAAAAATATTTTCCTACCTGTCTGGCCAGTCCTGCTGAAGACCGCATAAAGAGTCTCCTTCCCGTGTGCGGCACCAAACACCCGCACGATGCCGACATGCATGCCGTACATGTGCCTCTGAAACCTGATACATTTCACACCCGCTTTCAGGCCCTGTGAGGGACCGATTATAAACCGGGCTTCATCGCCCTTATTCCCGGTATTCCTCGACGTCTCAGTGAACAAATAAAAACCTGGAATCATTCAAAACATTGTCAGAGAAATATTATGTTATTTCAACACAATTCGAAGGTACGATTACAACTTCGCTGTTCAACAGAACTTTTCGCATGGACATATTTTCTGATACGGAAGGTATCCATATGTAAAAAATATATTCTGTAAGGCTCCATAAAATTAATCATATAATTGTTTCTCAACGAATTATTTTTTCTGAACAAAAGCGATAGTGTGGCAGTTTTTTTTTAGAAGGAGACTGTGGCAGGTAAATTGATTTTTTTCTAAATAACAATAAAGGGGGACGTGCGGGGGTCTCATGACCATGCGGGCGGGCCTTAGATACAATCAACTAGTTCTATGGAGCCTAACTGGTGTTATGGTATATATTATATTGCATCATACTAATGATACGTGTCGTTTAGTTCACACTGAGAATATGGAAATAAAACATTCGCTGTGATAACCGTCACCTGTTCCTCCCACACCGGAAGTGGGCCCAGTGTCGGCCGTCGGGGTTTCGCCAGTTCCCAGAACCCACTTATACCGGTTCGGACGTGAGTCTAACTGGACACCACAGACGCTCCGTGAATGGTTGTAATCAGCCCATCCTTCAGGTTCAAAGTCACACTCAAATAAACGTCCCTCTGAATCAAAATGTCTCCGTTGAAATGATTAAATTGGATATATTATAAAAGAGGTTGACAATGTTTTCCCATACACATTCTACGAGACGGGTAGCTATAATGAAAGGTCGTTCAGACGCATGCGCTGTAAATACGACAATGGGACCTTGTTTAATATGACGGGTGATCAGTTGATAGCGAATTTATGAATAATTAAAGATTAAAAATGATTAAGAAATTAAACAGACCTGATAGACCGACGAGACAGAGACACGTCAACAAAACCAAGCCCACCTGAAACAAAGCAGCGTTAAAGTAACCTTTAATATTCATATGATCATCATCTTAAAGGTAGTTAGTAATGTCAAACATATCCGGACGAGAGGGGTTCATAGAATAAAGAAATAGGGTCTCATTCATCTCTGCTAGAGGGACATCATCAACAAAAACAAAAACACCGTTAAAGAAACATTAAAACAAACGGTGTCACACTTTCATATGAAACGACATTCTTATCAGGGTAGAGTCATAGGGTAAATGGGTATTAAAACGTGTGTGCGACACTCTAATTTAGCCGAAACTATAGCTTCGTTATTTAACATTGTGTACTTGTAAAAGAAATAGAGCGAACAAAGACCGCTATTGACGAATATGTTTTCGAGAATACGTGTCGTTTACATCGTAAATAATCAGCCCTATAATCGCTTCAGGGTGATAACATTAATTGTTTCGTGTCTTGCTGCTTTGTCGTAAATTTAACTAGCAAATTTGACAGCCATATAAAATTCGATGCTATAGAATTGCGCATGGGTACTTTTTACTTTATGATAAAAAGAAGAATATTCAGGATAAAAACGCCATCAATGACCCTCCATTAAATGTTGCCTGTATGATAAACGATGTTTGTCTGGCAAATTGACGCCTGTCGTCTACGATTAGGTAAAAACTGAGTAATTTTGTTAAATTGCCAAGTTTTGGCGAGAAATTGCATAGCGTGACCCCTGCGATGTGCGAACAATGCAAATATTTTGATGTTTTAACGCTAAACATATGTGACTGTTTGAGAGCGAGGAAGCAAGTGCATCGGCGTGCATAATATTCAGTTTTTACCGTCCAATTTCCCACATTTCCCACTGTCTGACATAACATTAACTTAATTTATCGAAATACATGTACTGCATGTCAAATCAGGGAATACCTTTCACCTATTATAAACGCCAAATATAACTGTTTCCATGGTGATCTGTGACGTTGACCGCTGAATATCATAACATGGGGCGAATACTAAGTTGAACGTTTCGTTGAAACCCCCAGGATAACGTCTGATTTGCTTACATGAAGATTTAAAAAGTCAAGTGCTAAGACGCCGCAGTCTATAATAATGTGTTTACAATGTTTTATAGCCGCGGGCTGTTGACAAACATCGATACAAGAAGATGCATGCAGGTACATTATCAGACCAAACAATTCTCCCTTAAGAGTACGTGATGAGAACATCACACACTATTCAGAGAAAAGCGTCTATATCCAGTCAGTGCACTTATTAACTTTAACACAGAGTTGTCATTGACCAGAGCATGACATTTAATTGGCTACTCTGCGATATCAAGCGTTAT
>JAXGGS010227074.1:0-11363 GCA_035585475.1 Armandia brevis | reverse complement strand
TCTATCCTTACTCAGCTGGTGTCAAGTCCAAAGAACTTCCAGTAATTCCAAATACATATTACCAGTGGTTTTCCTATTTATGTAAGTGCAAAAGTGATGATACCGATCTAGTGCATGCAAATAATTTTGCAGCAACTTACAATTTGTATTTCTCGTGGATCTGCGTGACGGCAATTAGTCTACCAACTGCTTAAGCCATAAATGTGATTATCGGAAATGGCAGTAAACGGCATCAATCTACCACCAAATTTAAGTGCACATGTCCTTCACGTCACTGACGGGTTTAACTGCACTGAAATTTAATAATATAGAGTAAATTGCTGTGAATGTTTATAATTAATTAAGCACTTACGTTACTCGAGTAAATATCATTGCTAACCTTTCTTTAACCTTTTTAATTAATCTGATCACTTAGCGAATAGCTGATCGCTTTATTCTTACAGTTCTTAACTTCACATGTTTCGTTGATTTGACATTTTCCTAACCCGTTTGAACATCACCGGGAGGATGTCATTGTTCTCACTCGGATGTGTTGAACAAAACACAAGAATAGAACTCGGTAATCTATGGAAATTGCATCTTGATAATAATAGATTTATACCGTGGTACAGGCTTGAGCTATCAGATATGTTTGCCGGAATATTAACTTCCCTTTTACATGTGACGTAACGGATGTCACGAGACATAATACGAGAGGTAAGATTATAACAAATGTGGCCATCAACTATCGTTACATCCCTATAAGTATCGGATAAAGAACGATATTCTCGAATTTGGGCCGCCCTCTTAATTATCTGCCTTTTAACGCCCCGACCTTTCCACAACAGTGAAAGAGTACCAGGTGAACAATGAGCATTTCTGATTGTGTGTTTGGCTTCAGAAAACACATTTTACCCGCATTCCTTTGTTTTGCCATCTATCTGTATCTTTAATTCAATCTGAACACAGGTTTTGTGCTGCCCGGAGGTTATATAAACTGAGTTAACGCGTAGATGTGTGTACATCGGGTCTCTGCCATATATTTCCTGATATATCCGAGTGCGCAAATGCTGCGGCGTCAGAGCCAGAAATAGCGCCGAGCGTTGACAAACTACCACCGGTTGCATGCAGGTAAAACGCGCTGGCCATCACGCACCACACATATGTGTGAGAGTGTGTGTGTATGTGTGTGACAGCTCCGACGCTCGCCTCATTAGTGGCGCACAGAGATTCGAGCAGGCAGCAGCACAGTGATGTGACAATGGGCTGCAGAATCACATGTTTCCGGGCATCTGTCTCGCCCATTGCCGTCAACCAGAAGAACATCGAGGAGCGGATCGGACGAGATGCTGAAGAGGAAGCGCTAACTGTGAAGCTTCTGCTGCTGGGTAAATATCAATTATAAATTGAGTTGTGTCAAACAGCCTTAACAGAGTACCGGTAACAGGTGCGATACTTATACATCATATGTATCATTTTTACAGAAATAAGTGAATGGAGCGATCAGTCGTCACAGAACGAAGTTGAGACAATTTGATAATATCTTAAAATCTATAATCGCCCTACATATATATTACGACGCGGACATGGATTTAAATAATTGCATGCAATCGATGCTCAATTGATATGTAACAGTACACATGTGTGGTGGTGACAATGGTTCCCCTGCGACACTCACTGTGCTCACATCATATGAGCTATTTGCCACCATGCTTACGTCATATGAGCCATTTGTATAATCCTGCAGATTATTATAGATGCCTATTTGATGGCAATGTGTGTCATCAGACCTTTTATGTATTTTAGGAACATCTGAGTCCGGAAAGAGCACACTGGCAAAGCAAATAAGGTAAAGGAAACCTCAGTACCGATCGAATGCGTGATAATGCATGCATGGCCAGTATCTTAGTTTTTGTGTTCGCGATCGCCTTATTGAGAGTTTTTACATTTGATTGCCTGTCGAAAAAAAAGATTCTCCGCAAGCCGTCTCCTCCATGTTGTTTTAAAGGCTGATTCACAAGGAGGGATTCAATGATGAGGAGAGAAAATTATACATCTCATTGATACACTCAAACACGATAAAGGCCATATCGGCTTTGCTGGAAGCCATGCAAGAAGAACGGGTGCCGCTCAAAGATAAAAGTCTCGAGGTATGTCCGTCTGTAAAACGAATTGCACCGACAAATGTAAGTGTTTTCCTGGTAAATTAATGATTGACGTATGATTTTCGAATCGCGCTTCCGATAAATCATAGAGCACTCACGAGTAATCTGAGCGTCAATGATTTTTTCATCACCACTACAAACCAGTGTGAAATATATTTGCGTTTGTCTCCATGCTACTGCGAAAGTCAAGTCATCAAGTTCAATTTTCGCCTTTAGAATTGTCGATGGAATAACTGCATTGTTTATGAATACCACATTTCTGAAAGATGAAAAACAACAATCCAATAATATATGAACATTTACGAGATCTTTGTTCCGTCGTCTAATTACCCGAGTGACAAAAACCAAACAGCTCCCAGTCGGTTTCAGAATTCCTTTTTGCATTGTATCTTTCAGCGTGAAAAAGACATGGTTCTCACCGACATCTACGGGATTCAAGGCGGCAAGACGGCTCTCTCACCGGAGCTAGGCAGATCAATCAAGCGCTTATGGGATGATGAAAATCTTCAGATGATCTTTAAGAGTCCACGCAGATATGGATTACCGGATTCTGCTTCGTAGTAAGTGATACATATATACAATGTATAGATATATTAATACAGCAGACCCTCTATTTAAAGTAACTTGTTCTATCTAACACGGGTCAAAGGTCACGCATCGGAATGATGGCAACTCCATATAACACAGCTTGTGGAGCGGTTCCCACAATACACGCGTTATTTAGATGGTGCACTGTACACATCAATGCATTAACCAATCTTTTTCATTGTGATGCAGATGTTTCAATTACATGGTTTTCAATTACAATTCAGACAAGTTTTCTATTGTCTCGATATTACTCATGTTTTAAAATGATAGAAGCCTAGCAGTGCATCAACGACTCAGTCAGGCTCAAACTTTATTTTCTTATCAGCATTGGTTTATATTCGTAATCGTGAAAAAAGTGAGTAAATATCACGAAATCCACAGCAAGCCAAACCTGAATTTCTTCCCGTGCGTCATTTTGATGTTTCTACTCTAAGACTTCAACCGTCGTCATAACAGATAATAAAAACACAAGACACAAGATACATGTTGCTTAGTATAATGCTACGATTTAGGATGCTGACATGCATTTATAAATGCTATATATATATATAGCTGTAGGGGAAATTAAAGAATTTCGCATAAATTGATCGATCAATCTGTTGACGGAACAGTTTTGCCTGAAATTGGTTATTCACATTTATGCACGTTCGTTTTGTTTTTAATCATAAACCAAGACTTTGTTTTAATAGCGTCGAAACATTTTCTCGAGAACGTGGGACGCACAGAGTAATTATGATGAATTGAGGATATTAATCATCTGTCCAGGAATATTATTTATATCCTCAAGATGTCTAATTGCGATTTTTGAACCCAACAACTTCGGGGAGGATATCTAGTCACGCCCGAAAAAGACAGACGGCAGACAGACATTAATTCCTCGCCGTGATTCAGCCAGTTTCATCAGAATATGGCAAATTTATTTGTGATCAATCTGATGGGCTTAAGCTAGAATTAGTATTCCGATGATAATATATATATAATATATGTATGTTTGAAACATGTTTTTGAAACTAAGCGCGTGGTGACGCGTTTTGGTTAAAATGTGCCCTGAATTAACCGCTGTTTTCTGAAATAGTCATTCTTTAATTATATGTGCTACACTGATCTCCTTCATTTCTCAGCTACCTCACAGCGGCGGAGAGGATCTCCGCTACGGATTACCTCCCCGATGATCAGGATATAATCCGGTCCAGGGTGGCGACCACGGGCGTCATAGAAACCATATTTAAATACTCGTGTTACATCTTCAGGTAAAACTCTCCAGCAAACCACCGCTTTCTATGTTCTTAATATAGTCGTCTAGATAGCCGTACCTCCGTACAAAGACCGTTTATATGTGGCAGTAAAAGCTCAATTATCACTCTACAAAGAGATACATGACTGCAAACAAGTAATATATGTGCAATGTGAAGGCTGGCATTTTACTTTATATGTCTGGGTAGCTTTCAAAAAGTTAACATTTTCACAATATTGAATTTCTGATTAAATCATGTATATATATATATCTCTATATATATAATTACTATCATTGTTCTATGACAAAAATCCCATATACGAACATATACTATGTATAATATTACAGTGCAAAATTTGGCTGAATTTAATTCTTGCAGGATGTATGACGTTGGTGGACAAAGATCTGAAAGACGCAAATGGATACATCTGTTTGACAATGTCACCTCGATCATTTTCACGGTGGGAATGTCAGATTATGACTTAACTTTAATTGAAGACTCGTCTATGGTGAGTAGACGTAAACAGATGCCCTATATATCTTTAAGCTATTATTAAGGACACATGTAAAATCAATACCCGTAATTACTTGATTTATAACTTTGATTACAATTTTTTCACGATTTCTTGCAGAATCGTATGCGCGAGAGTGTGACGTTGTTCGCCTCGATAGTCAACTCCCCCCTGTTCCTACACACCGCTATTATACTGTTTCTAAACAAGATGGACATATTTGAGCAGAAACTCAAGGTGTCACCGCTCAAAAAACACCTACCCGAGTTCACGGGTAAGCTATTCATCAGTTCAACATTGCCTAATCCATTATCTTCATTCCATGCTAAGGCGCATAAATCAGCTGTAAAAAGCCTCCGCTAACTCCGCTAAATTCTCCCTTACACGTGCATTCACCTCCAATCATTATGAATTAGGCCAGTTAATAACGATACTTTCGGTATTCCAGTAAATCTGTGTGCATACACAAGTTGTCTCCGATCGATATGTAGGTTAACGCACATGATGTGTCGACTTAACCTAGTAATAATTTATCAAGTTATACAATATATATATCCCGTCATATATATATATCTGTTTTGATGTCATGCCATTGAATATAGACATGCGAAGACATGAGTAAATATGGTAATCCTAATGTTAATCGCTTCCGCTTCGTCTTCATTAATTAGTTGCTGCATGAAAGCTATCAAGTTGTAGCCAGGGGGAAAAACTGGTAATGTGGTATTAGGGCGTGGCCAAATAGTATATTAGTATAAGATAATACACCACTACGGAGTTGAGCTCAAACAAAGATGAATCGCCAGCCGCAATCAGCAAGATAGCATAGCTCAGATGCTTTTGTTATGAATATATTATTTTGCCTTTACATTATAGGTGACTATTCGGTAGAGGCGGCGACGCAGTATATTAAGAACTTGTACCTGACCAAATCAACCACAGACCGAGAAGTCTTCACTCACTGCACCGTCGCCACGGACCCCAGTAACGTGGAGGTCGTCTTCAAATCATCCATGAACGTCGTACTGACGAATAGCATAAAACGATTAGGGCTCGTATGAATGAAGTATTTTACTCTAACATCATTTCCACGACGGATGGATAAACCACCTCGCGGGCTATCCAATATCCACCGAACTGAATATGAGAATTCAAGATCGATTTCTTAAACCGTTTTGAGTTAAACGATCTCAATGGATAAACGAGAAATCTGGAACGATAGAATGTGTAACTCACATATACTGCTTGTGATTCAGGATAAATCTTAGCATATACTACTATAGACAGTATTCAATGTAGTATTCGTATATTCATTAATGTGTTCATGTTCTACAATACTGCTACCGTCCATTCAGAATTTAAGGATAACTACGCTTTTTAATACGGGGCGAGAGGATATATGAGTCAGATGCGTTTATTTTACAATACTATTTTCGCCAATGAGCAGATGCACATCCGCGGCTACAGATGCCAAGGGCCGGGACTAATTAATAAGGCATTGTCATAATCTGCCTTTTTTTAAACCACTTGTTGGATGTAAATTTTATTTGTATTAAACGCGCATGATAACCAGAGATAGTTGTACAATTAAAGCGTTCACTTATCGTATTTGCGTGTCGCCAGTAACATGTAATTAAACGTACGCGTCTTAAAAACAATATTGTGTCCTGCAATTTGAGCAGATGAGGTTGTAGAAAGAAATGTTAAGAATCAAACCACGCTTTCCAAGTGAATAAATATATTATCGTGTTGCCAGCCGAAATGGCATATACAGAGCTGCCGCATTGACGCCAAATTATGTGCATCTGTAAATAAACAGATTATTAATAAACATGCATCTATTCAGTGTGATTATCTTTGTAAAAGTGAGAATCAAGTTGGATTCGCAATAAAGTATTTTTGTGAAACGCTGTTGTGCTTATTGAGGGTCGCCTTTGATGTGGCGTTTATATTGATGGGTATTTTCGGGATGGAGCGACTCCCAGCACCCTCGCCAGCTCTTTCCCGGGGTCGTCGGCTGACGCACTCCCCGATATTCCCGCGCACACACCCAGCTCGGTCAGACAGACAATCGGCAGCATGAGTGTAGACGGCGCTTTTCGCATTCTGCCTCTGTTTACTTTGTTCTTATACACAGAAACGCAATCTCCCACGTAAGTAATCTAATTCCATTATTTATTTGTTTATGATCGTGTAATCATTAATTTCTCTGAAGCTTGATCAGGTTGGAGAAGTTGAATGAGGTCGCTATCGCGGCGTGTCTGGATCTCATCGCTGGCCACTTGCCGGATTGTGAATTCATGACCTTACAAGGTTCATGTCCTGAATTAAAACGAACTGGGATGAACTGACTCTCAATGCGTATTGTTGATGACCAATCGCTCACGACATTAGCGAAAGAAATTACTTCAGCCTCGAATTCATCACAATTGTATCAATAAGATATCTTATCAATAATAGACACCATGTGAAAATCATCTTTATCAGTAATTCAATTGTTTGTTTACAAACTGTTTGTAGGTCATCTGGGCCCTTCTATGATATCATTATCACATATGGCTACAGTCACTTGAATACTGGGTCAAGCAACAGTCCTGATGATAACATAAAAACTTCGAACGACGCGATGTACGAAGCACCTTCAACTTTTCAGCTTGGCGACCTAAGTAGCAATGATAACCCGATAACGTCCCATGACGTATTTTCTGAACCGTCGCCATCGAGGCATTTCGACGACGTCAGCATACATCAGGACCCGATTACGTCAGTTGACAATATTATTGGTGCGTCACCAACCGGTCAGTCTGATGGCATTAGTAGCCATGACTCTCCGTTGACGGCCAATGACGTTATTTTTTATACGTCATCAACGGAACAGTCTGATAACGTCGCTGCGTATAACAGCCCGACTAGCTTACAAGACATCAGTCACGAAACATCTTCTCTGGGACCGTCAAATGAATTCAGCAGTCATGATGACCTCACAACGGCAAACGACGTTATTTTTGATACGTCACCAACGGGTCAGTTTGACGAATTAGGTTTTCAAGACGACCCGACGACATCAGATGATGTGATATTTGACGCGCCATCTTCAACAACATTTCCGGACACGCAACGACCGAACACTTGGACTACCGGCGCGGGTTTCGAAGAGCAGGCGGCAACAATGGGAAATCTGGCCTCAATTACACTGGACTCTAAACAAGCTGTCGTGGAGGAGTTGCTGAATGAGACGCGCTATACGAATCGCGTGAGGCCCGGGTATGACGATGGTAAGTGTTATCTCATTATTAATTAGCGGGGGCACTTGCATCCATGAAATCTATTATTTGGAAGATGCCGGTCAATTTTGGTTCATGGCATTTAACGCGGTCGATTATGCCATTATGATTTTGTATCGACCAACGATATTCAGTGCCAGGGTTATTTTTAGCAAAAAATCTACACATATCTATGCGAGACTGCGCATTTGACTCCTCTCGCATCATCACGATGACACAGTGCAGAAATCTGAGTACATTCCCCTGTCGCTGCATCAGCTCGCCAGCCGCCTACAAATCGCCCGACTCACGTCTGCCAGCGCACGCTGTTGACTTTTCCCGGCATAACAACGTGAGATGTGCACGCGGGGAATCATGGCGAGCAGACGCGCCGTGTGACGTACGACGCCACAGAGATCTATTTGTTCGCGCCACCACGCATGAGTAAAACGATATAATATTTATCACGTGTGGCCCTGGCTTTCGTCTCCGCCGCCGCATCGATAGCAATCGACCTCCCTCGATGTGATTAATGCAGACGTGAATTAAGGGACGTTTTCCTCGCCGATGATCAACATCATTGTCTGTTTTCCCGCCCTCTTTGGTGCCTATTCTCAACAGAGCTATTGTTTGGCGGGAATCTCCTGAAAACAGTCGGCCCGCCGTGTCTGGCGAAAGTGTTTCGCGCCCAGTTCTGGGTGGATTGGCGGTTATTAAGAGGCCCCGAGTGACTTTAAACGATACCGAAATTGACCGGGGTCATGTGTCGATGTCAGGCGAGAAGATTAAGAGGCGGAAACGTGGCAGCTTCCGGCACTAAGACGAGGCACCTTTCTCGCGCTTAGACGCGCGACTAAGGCACATGATTGTCGTCTGCTAACCCAATCTCGCCCTTTCTCTCGCGTTTCGTAAGATATTTTTCCATTGTCCTGTGATCTATTTTATAACATGACGGAAATTTCTTTAGAGGCGATACTCATGTAGTGAAAATGATATCTGTTTGTGTTGAATTTAAGAGACCCGCGGCGGCGAATGTTTGTCATGAAAGCGCGACCTTCTGTCTGTGGTTTTTGGCGGGAAAACATGCCGCGCCTTACCGAGAGATTATCGTTTGTTTTTGCGGCCTCTCGGGTTTTATGAAGCGGCACGTATGACTCCTCGTGTCTTATGCGTACGCCCTCAGACACAAATGTGCCATCGTACGAGCGTGAAGCGGAAGTAAACCCTGGTTTATGATCCCAGATGACGCGGGGGTCATGCGCTGTCCTACCTTCTTTCCCGAGCCATGCTGCGTATTCCAGCTTTAAGACGTTCAGGACGAGAAACTGTAACACAAAAGTCTGTGGAATGGATCGAAAATGTATCGATACGGAGAGGAAAATTACCCGTATTGCAGTTGTAACATGTATTAACTCGGCCATAGTCACATCTTGATGTCTGTGTACGGCATGCCCTTTAAATTCTCCCGGAAGACCTGCCTACAAAGTCAGAGGAAATGAAGCGATGTCGAGTGAGGTGTAATTGCGCATATGATTAGAAGATGATTCGAGTTAATCCATATGGTCCTTCCGATCAATCAAGTGTCGGTAAAAAGCTACAACACTCTATTCGTCCGTGAGTGATCATTACGTGCGCTAGTGTTCTCAAATAAGTCCCCGCATTTATCCTCAGCAAACACTATTGGCATTTGATCCGTACTTTCCGGGCCCATAAAAAGGATGAGATCATTACTCGAATGCGGACATTTTGTATCTCAATATATGAAATGAAATGAAATCGAGTCCCTTACTCAATGTGTTGATCGATAAGTTTAATTATTTATTAGTAGTTTAAGGGTCTAGGGGATAGGATTATCGATTAATCTAAGATGGATAGGCAGTCAGCTATAATTTACCGGGGAATTTGCCGGTGAATAATAAGTTTAAAGTACTAAAGCAGTGCCGCATGATTGGAAGTCAAGACTCTTGAGTAAATTTAGATCACCCTTTTATCTCGATATAGATATGTGTCATTTTAATATTTACGTTATACGGGTCACAGACATGAGCACACGGGAACAATTCATTAGGCTGAACGCCCTCCTCGAGTGGAGTACTCAGACTTGATTAACACACAAATAAACGTGACAGGAGACACTGACAACATATGATGTCACTTTAATCAATATTTGTACTCGCTTCAAACCCTATCCCTCGGACGAAATCATTTATCAAAGTACGGCGATGTCAAGATAACTCATAAGATGAATTCGTGTTTGTCATTGGTGCAATTCATCATGAAACCAGATGCAGCTGAAACTTTAAGATTGATGATTGGTAATAAATAATTCATATGAAACTATATAGTACGCAGAATATTAATAGCCACGTGAATTGTTGGTAGTTACATATACTGGTTATTTGTGTTGCATTTAGAAGCTATATATTGCCTGATGTATGCGTATCGTTTCATATCATACAGTTATAGATTAATTAATGTGCTAACAGTAGGATAAACTCTTGACTTTATCAGTTATAACAAAGGCCAATAAATAGCGTTTACAAACTGTTAAGGTTCAATTAATTAATTCTTATTATTGTAACATATTATTCTGTGTAGAATGTTTTACTATATAAAATCCCTTGAAACGTTATTATTGTAGAGGTGCGTTGACAGGTGGCATATTGCCGGCATTGTGATCCCTTAATCTCGCGTTCAATACATGTATGCCGCCAGTATAATCCATTTGGGTGGTAAAATGAATACCACTGTGAGTCTAATACCAGTTACTAAATACATATGTTATTACATATCTATGATAAGAAAAGCGCATTATTTACAGAAATATATTAAGCCTATACTGAATAAACATGAAGTGGTGCCAATAGTCACTTGATTTTCAGCTTACTGGAAATATAACTTATTGCACAATATGGACATACTTAGGGAACCTCTAATCCATTTGTTCATTGGTTGGCCGAATGGCTTTAAGTAATCAAAAACAATGGACTATTCACACAATGAATTAACTTATATTTGGACTAATACCTTCAAATCGCTGCCATCTAATGGTTCTATAAGTTTTATCACTATATATCATGTAAGTAAATGTATTATTACACAACAAAATTGTATGGCACTCATTGGGTACATAAAAACACGATAGCTCATGTTGTTGAAATGCTTTAACATTGGTATTCAACAAGAATTAATAAACTTCAAATCACTCAATGATTATTGAATTAACGTAGCACTACAATGCACATGTATCAGGCTGGGTACAGGTCCCTAAAATAGGTTATTCCCTAAAATAGGGGCCCCTAAAAAATGATGTTCCCTAATTAGGGATGTTCCCTAATTTGTGACCAATGTGTTCCCATAAAAGGGGTGTACCCTAATTAGGGAACATAGAATTTGCCATATGTGGGACACACTCCTAATAAGAGCAGGGGTGGGACTAACTGTTTTGATTGTGACGTCATGGTTGCCATGAGCTGCCATAGTTACCACTTATTTCAAACTCTTTCTGTGTTCCCTAATTAGGGAACGGCCCTAATTTAGGGCCCCCCTAAAAAAGGGACGTTCCCTAATTAGGGATGTTCCCTTTTATAGGGGGGCCCTATTTTAGGGGCCTGTACCCAAC
>JAXGGS010226963.1:0-15703 GCA_035585475.1 Armandia brevis | reverse complement strand
ATATACATATCATCATATTTAGGTAGAACACCTTTGAAAATCTCAGCTGATGAGGACAATATATATCTGATATAAATTCATGTATGGTTCATATTGACTATAAGCAGGCCATGTATATGCTTGGCTACAACGATTTGCGCTGGTTGTACAGAATCTAGTCACCCCCAGATTCGTATGCAGGAACTTATATGATTTAATTTCAAGTGGGTTGGACATGTAAGACATTTTCTCATTAATTGGCCCCTTTACTCTACTGATTTGTAAAAATAACCCGGTTAGCTTAACGGCTTTACGATATAAGAATTATATCTTTAATATGATTCAACTAATTATACGATTTTTAATGTTTAGGATCACCTAGGCATTCACAAGACATCAAATCTCAGAAGAATGAAATACACTTGACATATGAAAATACAGTCTAAGCTATTATTCATAAGCCAACCGGGTGCTGTGAGCGATCACAAAACCATATATATACTTTAGAATGGCCTGTTTAGTTCCACGTTTGTGTAGCCCCAGGTATCGTGTTGAAAGTTACCAAGGCTTCTATTTGGTATACTGCTCAACAATGCATAATATATCCAATTACAAAGAGTGCGGCCTGAGTCCTGAATTAGAAGTGGATCATCTTGTGCATGTCTTCAATCCATTTCTTCCTGAAAATCGTCAAATATATTCATATCTGGAACGATTGGTGCCAAATCCATATTATTCTTTAATGGATGGATCAATCTTTAATCTGCTACCCCAATTCAAAGAAGAAAAACATAAACCGCTTCCCCAGTTCAAGGAAGAAAAACCTAAGTTGCCACCCCATGTCAAGGAAAAGAAAACTAATAAGCTCGCAATGATCGCAAAGAAAATGTTGAAACCCAAAACCAAACCAAGTATCAAGGAAGAAAGAAAAAACAACATTGCGGTTACATGCACGAGAAAAGTTTCCTCAGAAATTACGAATTCCTATGATCAAGCCTTCATCATCGAGAATATAATGTCATTTGCAAAAGCAGAAACTACGCAGATAGAAACGTGCCAATGCCAGAGATGTAAACCATGCTATGCCAGTTCCTTCTCGGATACGGGTCGGAAAACAGTACTTAACCAATGGCCGTATAGAAATTATCCTTCGGATCCTCCAGGATTCAGTTTAGGGAAAGAATTATGTCTTTCATTGTGGAACACTTGCTTAACATGCAGCAAATCTCTACGTTTGCTTGATAAATCAATTTCGCACCTGGATCCGCGGACCAAGTGCATTGCGCGTCATATCTCACAATTCATTCATTTTCTAAAAGGTGATGATGAAACGATTTTTCTAAATATAACTGCTGAAACAAAATTGCCTTTTCATAATGAAACAGTTCTTGGATACTGCCTTCAACTTGGCTTAGTCGCTCGTCTAAGGACATTTATAAATAAATACAGTGGTGCTATGTTGCACTTTGGTGAGTCGTACTCTCGTAAGTCACAAAAGATTAAGAAACCGTACGATATGAACAAGTATTTCATGCTTCTGCAAGGAAGTATAAAGCTGAAGGAACTTCAAAATTTTAGTGAACGATATTTGGAGATTGAGCATCATAGATCTGAAAGATTAACCCCGGCAGATCGTCATCATACTCTGAATAACATTTTTAGTTATCAGCAAACAACACTATGGCGCGGAAGGCAGGGACGTAGGCTCAATACATATCCCGAGCCTTCCGAATATTGTTTTACGAAATTCCAGTGGAAGTTGTTCTTCATTTGGCTCGGACAAATGTACAATTCAGATGAATTGTTTCAATTGTTTTCACAATACAAAATGGGCTCGATTTTGTTAAATGATGTGTGTATCATCACGGTGACCACTTTCCTATTCACTAACTGCCCCCTGGACGTAACAAACAATAGAGTGAAGATCCAGGACTCTATAAGTTGTAAGTATCACAAATACCCACAGCAGGTGTATACCACGGAGCGGTGCATCGATTGTCTATATTTTTATGAGCCACTTTTCTTCCCAAAATTGAAGGAATTTAGTCGCGCAGCAATACGACAGCATCTCTGTAAAGGATATTCAATTCTTCCAAATATCATTGGATTTCTTCGGGCTAAAGTCCTGCCAAAGCGCCTGATAGAATACCTGTTTCTGTCCGAAGAGATATTGCTCTTGTATCCGGTAATAGCTCCTCGTATCAGCTCAATATTTAAGGCAAACTGACATCATTAAATTATAATATTGTACAGTATCTTAATTCCTTTCACTGTACATCTGTCAACATATGCGTGTACAAAAGTTGTGTAGCTAGACAATGTAAAATCAGGTAAATAAATAAATTACCGTTTATTATTCATTTAATTTATCGTTATCATCATATTAATTGTCAGCTTCTGGTACTAAGCGTAAGTGACACCATGGCAACAGGTATAGCTGGTTCTATCCTGGTATCGGGAAATAACGGATTAAGACATGCAAATGAAACTGAATCAAGTACTTATGCAACTAGCGCGTGTAACAACCTATCGTTTGGTTGTCTTGGATTGACTGTTGCGACCTCAGGGTTGTACATATTTGCCACAAACGGCCCGAGATGTAAAAATGTATACACTGTTTTACCTTTGGAGCTTAACCTTATACTTCAATTAACGTAGGCCGTAGCTGAGACTTCCTCGTGTTAGCCATTTGTTAATATATGTCTCTATCGATTTTAAAGTTGATTTTCTTACCTTCTACATGCACAGACTAACAAGGTAAATACCCAGCTAGGGGACAAGATCCATGTATCATAATCATGACTCATGTATTATTTCAGTTTCTTTGTACACTGTAATTTAGTTAAGATAAATTACTGACACATTACTATTGCCATATATATATCTAGTACTTACACATGGTAAATGGGGGCGAGCGAATCCACATAGTCTAAGTATATTCATATAGTCATTTAACATTCATACTGATCTAATATAAACAAAGATTGTTCATGCAATTTGTCACATAGTCTCTGCTTTTCTTGACGACCAATTCGTGGTTTATAATTAATTTACCGCATGAGCCTTATGTGACAATTTTATCTAAATCGGCAATCAGAGGAATTTTTTTCTGTGATTTTTACACATATTAACTTGGCTCAGGTCAGTGGTTTTTAGACAATTCGTGAGAGGGGATATTATTCCGCATCAGCATATACTTAAATTCAGTTATTTCAAAATGGATGCCACACTTTCATCATATTTATAGTATATTGAGTCTAGGGATTTTCCCCACGATGGAAATCTATAATGATTTACACAAACTGGTATCTGAGATTGACAGGAATCGACATTTTTGAACTTTGAGATGAAAGTGCATTCAATGAAAAATATGATCCACAAGTGTGGCATGTTATATTAGGCAACGGTGAATCGAAGTGGTTTTTCATCGAATAAGTTGATCATACGGTTGTTCAGTGATCAAGTGTTCAGTGATCAAGTGTTCAGTGATCAAGTGTTCAGTGATCAAGTGCCCTACAAGCGCTCATACGTGTGTAGTACCTGAAATATATAGAAGGTATGCTCGATCACCTGTCAGTTGTGATTTATACTCGGTTGATGTCGCCTTAGATGAACACGTTTGGAAACCTTTAACTGATAAGGACATACACAAGCTCAAAGACGGTCATTTTCCAAATAACCAAGGTATTATATAATTTAAAATCTCTTAAAAAGCGTATGTAAGCGCATATTCTCTCTGTTGTATCAGTATAGCTGTTCAATTGGATATAGCTTAATCAGTGCTATAACTTGTTATTTATAAAGATAAATTGAGTAGCATAATGGCATTACAATATATTCATATACTCTCAACCTTTTAAGGATCAACAATTCATTATCCTGATCAACAAACTCAACAGATTTTGAATTTTGTGCTTTATAAAATGATCAAGGAGCTAACTAGACACTCTCAGTGAACACGAAAACATCCACATTGTTGAGAATGGCATGTTTAATTCCGCATTTGTGTAGCTCCAGATATCGCGTTGAAAGTTACCAAGGCTTCTATTTAGTATACTGCAGAACGATGATTCATATTCCCAATTACGAAGAATGTAATCTGAAACCTGAATTAGAAGTTGATGATCTCGTTCATGTCTTTGATCCTTCTCTCGAAGAAAACCGTCAAATATATTCATATCTGGAAACATTGGTGACAAACCCTAATTATTCTACAAACAAATCAATCAAAGGGGAAACTGAGGATCCATGTATGAGAAGAAAAGTTTCCTTAGAAATTACAAATTCCTTTAATCAGGCCTTCATCGTATCAAACATGATGTCATTCGCAAAGGCTAAGCTTACATGTGAGGTAGTGCAGTGCAATTGCCAGAAATGTCGAGTTTTCCCCAAATGGCCATATGAAAATCATTTATCGGAGTTCAATTCAGGAGAAGCACTTTTTCTTTCCCTGTGGAAATCTTGCTTCAGAAGCAGCGAATCTCTACGTTTGTTAGATAGATCAATTGTACACTTGGAGCCATGGACCCAGATGATTGGGCGGTACATCTCCCAATTCATTCATTTTCTCAAAGGTGACGGTGAAAAGTTGCCGGTATATATAAAAGCTGACACACGGATGCCTTCTCATAATGACACAGTCCTAGGATACTGCCTACAACATGGCTTAAACGCTCATTTGAGAACCTTGATAAACAATAACAGTGGCAATATGTCAAGAGACAGTAGGTCGTCTATTCCTAACTCCAACAGGGAAATGCATTTTATGTTTCTATTAGAAAAGATAAACCTCGATAAACTACAAATTTTAAGTGAAAAGTATCTGGCAGCTAAGCACAATAAACCCAAGCGTTTGGATTTTTCTGATATGGATTATCACGTACCATTGGCGCCGCAAATATCAGACACAACCTTCAATGACTTTTCAGGTGATTTTGGTCCCTCAACGCGGTTTCGCCAACGTATGCACATGCATCTTAGACCCAGTAGGCTGTTTAGACCGAGCAGCAATAGATTAGAGCACCCAGTAGTTTCACATAAAAGGATGTTTATGTTCATTTGGCTAGGAAAAATGTACAATTCAGATGAATTGTCTCAATTGTTTTCACAATATCTAAAGGATGCGACTATGTTAAACCATGCATGCGTTATCATGGTGATTTCAGTCATATTTGCTAACAGCCCCCTAGATGTTACAAACAATAGAGCGATGATCGAAGGTACAATTTGTAAATATCACAAGGACCCAAAACAGGTACCATGCACGGAAGAGTGTATATATTCATATCAACCACTCGTCTTCCCTACATTAAAAAATTTCGGTCGCGCAGCAATAAGACAGCATCTCTGTAGAGGATATTCTATTCTTCCAAATATCACTGGATTACTTCAGGCCAATATGCTGCCAAAACGCCTGATAGAATATGTGTTTCTCTACAACGAGATATTGCAGGTGTATCCAGCGATAACACATTGTGTCAACTCAATATTTAAATGAGACTGACAACATTTGATCAGAATTGTAAAATCATTTACAAAAAAGTATCAGTTAATAATTCCAGGTGTAACTTCAACTATATGCTTCGATGGATATAATATCGAAACATATTCGATATATGTACAGCCCGTTGTAGATAATCAGTGAGATAATCATCAATAATGATTGATTACACGAAACCTGAATGAAAACAATAAACTGATTCATATAACAAGTCATTGTCTTCTGTAATGTATGTCGTTCTTAACATAGCGGAACTATCAACAATCGCATATGAACAATTGATACTGCATGGCAGTTTATAAATTAGAGAACACCAATGATCCTATTCATCATTCAGTATACTTTTATGGTGTATTTCCATATTTCACCGTAAAATGTAATTCACGTAGTGAACAACAACCGGTGAACTAAATAACCCATACGTCATACAACTAATGATATATCATTTCTATAAACTTATGAGAATCAAATAATTTCTACAGATTTAGACAATATGACTTGTGCCATTCATTGTTTATTTATATCCGGCAAATCTTTATAATAGTTTTGATGTTTTTTGTTAATATGCGGATTCTTAATCAATGATATATTACAAAAGGTTAGACACATAAACGGCACTTATTAGCTAATTCTTATCAAGCTACTGTGATATAATTACCGACGTCCTGTGACGTCCTATCTAACCCTACATTTATCATTAAACACCATTCATGACGTCCTAAATGTTGACGTCACGATGTATATAAACAAACAATCATATGTTCTTAGCAATACAGCGTGTGTACTTGACTTTATTTTGCATGCCCTGACGTTACATAATGAGCTAAAGAAAACTAATATGTAACTGTATCTCTCTGCTCCGCCGCTTCTCCGTGTTCCTTGCTTCTCGATCATCTTCCTATTCTTTTTCTCCCAGTCTGTAAATAAACTTCTGCAAACACAATTTTGTAAACATTCTATCTTTCCCCTCGACCCTAGGCACGTACATCTATTCGCTTCTCTTTATCTCTGTCTCTATATTTTTTAATTTTTTTTTTAAACGAAATGTCTTTGAACTGAACGAATAACGCAGCTGCCCCATCAAGTGTCTTAGCTGAGAGTGACCCTTCACTTGAGACACTGCTCGTGCGTAGCTCGTGATTACGCTCACGTGCTACGCTATGACGTATAACAACGTAACTTTATTACACTTTCTTCCCTTCTGTTACTGTATACTCCAAATACTCTATATCGATCGTCGCTTAAGACGAAAAACGCTAATAAACGAATTTATTTTCTAATCGATTGAAACGTAAATAAATCTCGAATATCCGCTCTTGATCTTGATTGAAGTGATCTGAATACGCATATTACAACCATTTTTCATATACATTAACTTTAATTAATAAATTACTACTAGAATGGAACTACAATGTAAAGCCTCGTGGTTTTATGATTTAAGAGTTCCTGCTTGTGAGGTATTTGACTAATGTAATCATGTAAAATAGTAGCGCTTGCTTCATGGATTAATCTGATCAATTCATATTTAATTTAAGATGAACGTGCTTTAGAAGCAAAAGTAAAATCACGAAGTTCTCGTCCTCTCCGATTTACTATACTTTTGCGAGAAACTGTTCTCAGTCTACACGCTTGGCACATTTTATATCAATAAGTGACATGTTTACATACTATTGTAGCTCTGGAAATTATCTTCATCACTGTGGTATACGTTTTTCTATATAATTGATAGACAATGTGATATTCGCTGTCTAAAGTTGCTTAGTTGTTGACGACTGAGCGGTCGGTAGTTCGGTGTGCCAAATAAGGAAATATCACATTATCATGTTCATAGTTGCAATTACATTCTGACGTCATACCATTCATTACTTCTGGTACGCGTTAGCGTTATTGGGGAACTGTGACATCACATCATTCATACAAATTACAATAAGTTACTATTATGATTTTTATCAATAACAAGTTTTCAAATCCCGCGCTGCTCAATCCTTGAGCTTTTCCCCTGGTTGTATATGTTGATTCTATTACCTGCTGCATGCACATACTGACGATGCAAAAACCTGCTTGGGGACAAGATCAATTTATCATAATTATGACTCAGCATAACACGTCATTCAAGTTTTTATGCGAACTATAAACTAACCTAGATAAATTACTGACTCATTACTATTGTCCGTATATATGGACTTGAACTTTACATGGTGACTGGGTGCGGGCGCATACGTGTGTTCATGTGGCTAACGAGGGGAGCGCACTAAAAATGTACATAGCTTGCAATTGGCTCAAAACAAAACTGCAGCCAATTTGGGCATCTCATCAAAATTGGCGCATCTTACTATTAATTGACTGAGTCATGGGCATGCGCAATTTTAGATTGTTCAAGACCCATCTCAGGGGTCTGTCGGACAACAAATATTGGTCGATACGTGATTTACATCCGAATTAAAAGCAATACATCAAACAAATACTTCTGGCAAACTGAAAATATATACATTCAGAATTTAATTCAGGTAGTTTTAGTGACCCATATTGAATATATAACATACAAAACAGGAAAACCGTCAGGGTCAAATGAGATCAACTTTTTGCTGGGTAATAAAGATGACATGGATACAGAATAATCAACTTGAGGTGGACACTTCGTAATTTAAGTCTTTCAAATATATCAGAAATTAATGCTCTTTAATGACTATTTGTATCTGCATGGATGAACTGATTGATACCGTATTCCAATATTACTTTCATTTGTAGAATTGACGATGCATCAAAACGCTAATGGGCTATCTCGAGATGTTGCAATGCATTCATTGTATATATATGCAGCTTGTTATTATGTGACTACTCTAGTTTAGAGTCAAGCTTATTATGTTCATATGTGATTAATCATCAATACTGAACTAAAATACGAGGCATAATTTAACTTAGTTGAATTTGAAACTTTCTGATTTTGTGCATGCCGACCAAATAATAGTTTATTGCTAATTTACCGCATGATTCATGTGTATTATTTTCAAAATATGTTTTCAAAAATTGGCTAACAAAAGAAAAGTTTCTAGTGAATTATACACATGGTCACTTAGTTTAAATTAGTGTTTATTAAAGAATTGATTAGTATGATAAAACATGTATACACAGATCAGATTTATGTATCTAGAGTGCGATGAAACGCCATCTTTGAACCCAGGCGATGAATGTGCATTAAGACTAAACGAGGTTCATATGTACATGTGCTAGACGTGTCGCCTGTTATACTAAGCAACAGTCAAATTAAGCTGTTTTTCATTGGCAATAATTTTCTAATTAATAGCAGTTAACATGGTACACATATAAAAGTTTATTAAGCTTTATTATACGCTTGTTCAATGATCAAGTGCCATGCACTCACTTGTACATGTATAATACCTGGAATAGAAGGTGTGTTCGATCACCTGTCACTTGTGATCCACAGTTAGTCGCCTTATCAGTTGAGCACGTTTGACCATCTTTACACGAGAAGGAAACGAACAAGCTGAAAGACGGGAATTCTGACAATTCACGAAGGTATTAGGTTATGTCAAATCAGTTATAAAGCGCATACATGTATTACTGATATTTTGTTTGCTATATCTTTAGAATGGATGTTCTACTTACATATCCTAATAACTGTTCAACTGGGTTTTCCAGCTATATGGGTCACCTACAGGCGGCCCGCATAACAACCAAATCAAACTTGTAAAAAAATTAGTTTTCGAGCAACTTTAATTTCCTCAAACATTTATCAATGAAATATTGGGACTATGTAAGTTATGAGCAAAGCTAATTTCCGCGGTCGGTTGACCCTTCAAGCAATACACCTTTATGCGTGAAAAGTGTAAGTATATACTACTTATGTTTTTTTTGTAAAATATGTCCTGAGTATGTTTTTGTCATAAATATGGATATAGAAATTTTCCTTAATCCAAACAAGTATTTTTAAGACGGAAGTATAAATACAAAATAGTTTGATAAGCTTCTAAAGAAGCATTATAGTTGTTGGTTACCGAAGAACTGTCCGCCTAAAATGGCTGACTTTCGCGTGACGTCATACTATTGGCAGTGAACACGTATTGCGTTACCAACTTGCCATGGTAACGATTGTTTCACGACGTCAACGTCATGACGTAATTTCATTCACATATTTCATTAATTTGAGAATGAACTACCATGAAGGATTAAAAGTTCCCCTATTGACATTATTTAAAACCCAGCAGTGTGCAATCCTTGTGCTTTTTCTCTGGTTTGATTTCTGGATAGGCAAATTGGGTTGTTAAACGGCTTAGCACTGTATTTGTATATTTTATATATTAATTCTAGGGTCAACAATTCATTATCCAGACCATCAACACATAAAAAAAATCGTGAGGTATGAAAATGACTACAAAGCCAACTGGAAATTTTTAGTGAACACGAAAACATCCACATTGTTTAGAATGGCCTGTTTAATTCCGCATTTGTGTAGCACCAGATATCGTGTTGAAAGTTACCAAGGCTTTTATTTGGTATACTGCACAACATCGCATCACATACCCAACTACGAAGAGTGCGACCTGAAACCTGAATTGGAAGTGGATCATCTTATCCATGTCTTTGATCCTTCTCTGGCTGAAAATGATCAAATATATTCCTATCTAGAAAGCTTAGTGGCTAGCCCGAATTGTTCCTCCGAAGGATCGTCCGATGAAGAATGTTATTATAGCCAGTTTAGGGAAACAAGACGCAGCAAGCCGGTATTGATCCCAGAACGAAATAGTAACCCAAAAACCATACCAAATATGATTCCATTTGAAGAAGGACAAAACGTAATGGGGAGTCCACGTTCAAGATATTTCACGTCATTTGCACAAAGAAGAAGCTTCATTGAGGTTCCATGTGCAAGAAAAGCTTCCCAAGAAATTACAAATTCCTATGATCAAGCCTTCATCATCGAAAATATAATGTCATTTGAAAAAGCAAAATCTATACAGATAGAAACGTGCCGTTGCATAAAATGTAAAGAAAGCTATGCTAGTTCCTTCTCGGACACTAGTCTAAAAACAGTTCATCAAAATTGGCCTTACAGAAATCATCCATCGCATTCAGGAACAAATTTAGGGAAAGAACTGTGTATATCTTTGTGGAACACTTGCTTTACCTACAGCGAATCTCTACGTTCGCTTGATAGATCAATTGTACACTTGGATCCATGGACCCAGATGATTGCGCGTCATATCTCAAAATTCATTCATTTTCTAAAAGGTGATGGTGGAACGTTATCTGTACATCTAGACGCTGAAACAAAGATGCCTTTTCATGATGGCACATTCCTTGGGTACTGCCTTCAACAGGGCTTAATCACTCATCTGAGAGAATTGATAAGCGAATACAGGATCGAACGGCCTATCATTTCTAAACATAAACAACCGTGCGATGTGGTAATGTATTTTATGATTTTACAAGACAAGATTAATCTCGAGAAACTACTGAACTTTAGTGGGAGGTTTTTGGCTGTTACACATGATTTGCCCACACGTTTGGTTGACCATGTTCCCGATTGCGAAAGTTTGACTGAGGCAGATCCTCTTAATACGCCGAATAATGACAGTGTTAGTATTCCTAGACCAAGACGAAGGCGCAGAAGGCAGGCTCGTAGGCCTGATGCACCGCATGACATCTATGAGTGTATGGATGATGGTGTTCGCAGATACATGTACAATAGGTACAGATCGAGACCCGGACCTCAAGCAGATACCCGCGATACACCGAGTCATGACCGTGCTAGTATAGCAGGTGTAAGACCGCCTGTAAGACGCCATAGGCACGCAGGTAGGTCTGATGCCTCATCCGGGCCTCTGGCTAATTGTGTTCGCAGATCCAATAGGTTCAGATCGAGACCCGGACCTCAGGCAGATAGTATAGCAGGTGTAAGACCCAATAGGCAGGCAGGTAGGTCTGATACATCGCCCGAGCCTATGATTGATCTCGTTGATACATTCGAGTTCAAGATTATGTTCATATGGCTTGGACAAATGTACGATTCAGATGAGTTATCTCAATTATTTTCACAATATCAAAAGGATGCGACTAAGTTAAATCATGTGTGTATTACCAAGGTGATTTCTCTACTGTTTGCTAACCGCCCCCTAGATGTAACAAACAATAGAGCGATGATCCCGGAAACTATTTGTAAATATCACAACTACCCTAAACAGGTGGCATGCTCGGAACAGAACATAGAATGTTTATACTTATATCAACCACTCGCCCTCCCAACATTAAGGGATTTTAGTCGAGCAACTATACGACAGCACATCTGTAGAGGATATTCTATTCTTCCAAATATCACTGGATTTAATCAGGCAGGAATCCTGCCAAGACGCCTAATAGACTACCTGTTTCTCTATGAAGAGATCTTGCATGTGTATCCGTCAATCGCTCATTGCGTCAACTCAATCTTTAATAAATAAAGATTGTATAGTGTGTTGCATTGTATCATTGTACAGCTTTTATGTTGGCACATCAATTAATATTACTTTGTTCTTTGTACAGTTTAATCCTTGAACGTCATACATGTATATCCGCCATTATCTTTATTAAGTGAGATGTGAATCCGCATGTTATCGCAATATTTCACATGGATTAAGAATGAAAGTTACAGTAGAAAAAGTGGGGAGTGGAGGTGCCATTAACGGTGTGATGGTTTATTTATAGGAAATACCGGTCTGTTAACAATTCAAATCGGCTTAAATTATACAAAAATATTCAGGAATTGTGACTCATATCATCTTAAAACAATAATTTTGTATGTGCACGTCTATGAATAATAATTGAATCCACATGGTCTTCGATATGTCTGGCCAACTTCTCGAATCCATTTGTTGGATACTTAAAAGAACGGAATGTTTTTTTGGAAAACAATGAAGTACACAATTAATAAAGCAAAACTGAAATTAAGTTTTATTGTTTCACTCACTCCATTTCTGTCCGAGTAGGACAGGGCACCCTGCATGAACAGTTCGATCATCTACCTCGCCAGATTTCATCAGGTTGTACCAAAGGGCTGCTCCGTACTGCAACAATATACATATAATACTGTACTGCCATGTACAAGTACATGTAAAAGGAGTCCGAAATGTTCATATAACTAAGAATATATATACATGTATATGATATGAGCTTAAGGAAAACATTTATTTTCATGTATTTCGCACCTTCACTGCAGGAATTCTAACTCTAACCTCTGGAAAAACAGTTGCTCCACCAACCACAGGAGCATGAAGCTTAGAGAATGTAATGTTGGTAATCATTTTATGTGTTTATATATCAAATGTATTTATCATGTGAAATATCTAATCTAAAAAGCTGAATCAAAAATGATCGTCATACTTACATAGAACATAAATGTAGCAATTCGGTCTCCACTCCCGTGCAACCTCTTGGGCGTGTTTAGTAAGTTATAAATTTCTGGGTCAGTCATGTCAATGTCAGGGTACTATAAATTATCAAGATACACGGACATGATCTCAAAACAAAGATGAAGTAGCAATATTTCAATGGATAATGTTTAAAGCATTTGTTGTGTATCGTATTCAAATGTGCAGCGCACATATAAAACAAATAAATATTGTAATTACTGCGCCAAATGCATCATGATGCGGAGCGTATTGTCCTCCTATACCATAGTTTACCACCTGCAGATATATGTAACTTAATACAAAGTTATGCTTGTTAATCATGTCAATCTTAATCATATTGTAATGTCATGTTGTAAGTACTCAAACCTGAAAGGATTCACCATAAGACGGTGATGTATCTAGTCCAGTAATCTGCCCCACACGTTTACTGAGCGTACTTATCACAGCCTCCGAGTGATTGTCGCTCAGCCATGTTCTCAAAAGAATGAAAACATGTAAATGTATATATTTCATAATATTCAGAGTATGGGCTATTCCTATAATATGATTATATGGTATATATATCTTCAATAAACTTCAGGTAATTAAATCTTGGCTTGGAATTGGCATGATGGTTTGTGTAAGACCATTCGTCTTTGGTACTTACAATTTACTTATCCTATAGTCGTTCACCACATCCAATCCTACCTTACACCTTACAAGCTACAAAATTAATATTTCATTATATAGCCTATGATTTGAATGTATTGCTGCTACATTACACATAGACATGCACTTATAATCTCCATATGTATTCGACATTAACTTGACCCTGATATAACCGCTCGCCTTTGACAAATAATTGAAATTCACCTTCCGTTTAGCTACACTTTTAACTAATTCTGCCTCAGCTGGACTGATAACCTGATGAAGGAGAGAGATAGGAGGGTCCAGGCTGTAAAATTCTTCTTTGTAATTGACATAAGGTATCGAAGTGGACCGATATCGGCAGTACAGAGCATCCGTAGGGGTCTACAAGGGAAGAAGGGAATAGCTTGCATACTGATAAGGAACCTATGCTTACAATTCAATATCATAGTTATGGATATCTCATATAAGTTATTGAAGATGAGATTGATACTATCAATAGCCAATGATGATATTGGGAATGAGATTAACGACCGGCACAGCTAGGGTCGCATGATTGTTCATATTTTAAATATATGAGAAAATATCATATATGTTAATCAACTAATAATTCAATTACATAGAGGTGTGTGAAGCATGTTAATACAGTAGTGTGCTATGCACCATAAAACATATTATTAACGTACTGTGCTTGAATAGGTTTTGTCCCCTCGACATAAAGCAGAATACGTCTCCTCATCCGTATGCACAATTTCATTCTCCCTCTCAAGTAACATTGGCGGAACGTACTCAGGGTTGTTCTCCATATGCTCCAAAATGTCTCTCAATTGCTTGTGCAGCTCACGCAATGTATCATTTTCTGTATCTGCGTTATCATTTGGATGAAGGCATGCGTGTTTAATTTAGATGATGAATTCTTATATAAAACTCAATTTTTTAATCACAACTTAACATCACCTTGCTGTAAGGCTAACATTGCTGCATTTTTTGCTTGCTCAAAATCACCAGTCTGCAACAGCAAATGGATGTGTAGTTGATAAATAAATTTTACCAAATCATCTCACACAACCATCCAAATATCATATCCTAACCACCATGAATGACTTATGTTTATACAATACGTTAGGTAATTGCAAATATATATTTTATTTATGGATGTACCTCATTATGAGCCAAAGAGAGCATTAATAGGATATCTGTCAGCAAAGCAGAGTTGTCGACACTGTGACGTGTGTATGCCACGTCCAACCAATCTTTGGCCAATTCTGAAATGCATTGATAAAATGTATGCATTACATCAATCTACGTGCGTGTCATAGTTGTTATGACGCAATGTTCAGAAAAATATTGTACTCACCCCTTTCCTCCATTCTCATTGCAACAATGCCTATGTCATACAAATCCCGCACCGTAGGTTTCTCATCAGATGGGAATCCATTGATTTCCCCCTCTGCTAAATCGGACATGGACAGTTTATAAGTTTTCTGCAGACGAAGCAAACCTCTGATTGCTCCTTCCGCTTCCTCTGTCGAGGGTAAGCCAACCCCCAGCTCATTCAATTTCTTCTCTATTTCTACGGCATAATAAGAGCTGTAAAGTATTCTCATGTATGATCATTTTTTACTATTATTTCTCTACGTAATATATCTGTTATTCTAGATAGAAACCTCATGAGACATGTTTGCTACTTACCCTTAAAAGATATTGTGTCCATTTTCATGTTTCCGTTAAGAATTCGATGCCATCTTTTGATCAGCATGTACGCGTTGATAGGATGTTCTACATATTCTAGAGTGGTTTCTCTTCGATATTTAGCGGTAAAACTCATCTCTTTAAGTTCGTTCAAATCTCTATAATAATTCACCATGATGACGAGTTTCTAATGATTATATATGTACACATTAAATTCAGCATATTGTTTGATAAAAAGATTATTTTACCGTTTGAGCTCATTTGATTCCTGCACTTCATTCTCTAAATATTTCTCAACAGCCGAGATTATTTCCCTCTGTTTCTCAATTATCAGTTGTAGGGTCGTTATCGAAGTAAACCATTCCGCCGACACGATATCCATCAAAAGGCAGGTCGCGATAACACAGTAATAAATTGTGAAATGCATCTTTCTTATCTAAACCCTGTAAATGCGCCCGGATTTCAATTAGTACAAAATGCTGCACCGATTAAGTGAAAT
>JAXGGS010226741.1:425-15716 GCA_035585475.1 Armandia brevis | reverse complement strand
ACCATGTCGTTACATTTAGATACATCTCCATTGAGCATAGTATAACATGATTTACCGATATTTATCTTAAGACGATTATCGTGACAATACGCCAGTGTTGACTTAACTGAACTTCTTAGGCCATCCTTAGACAGCGACATGTTACAGAGATCATCTGCAAATTGTACCGATGGGACCTCTAAGTTTTCTAACAATGGGGGGTCACATTCTTTTGTAAAACAATATATAATATCAGATATAAATATATTGAACAATAGCGGTGACATTGAGTCTCCCTGTCGCAGACCCACATTAGTACTGAACTTAATTCCCAAGACATTAGCATCTTTAACACAATACGTTGCATCCTGGTACATACTATCAACAACATTACAGAACTTCCTGCCCAGGCCAATATCCACAAGTTTTTTAAACAAGAGTGGTCTACACACACTATCATACGCCTTCTGGAGGTCGAGGAAGGCCGCATACAATTCTTGACCCGTGGATTTTGCAAAATCCATTAATGTGTTAACTACAAATATGTGGTCGGTGCCACGTTTCCCTTTGGTAAACGCGCCCTGGAAGGGGTGTGCTACATCTGTTTTTAACATATAATCCATAAGTCTATTGTTTATAACTGAAGTAAAAATTTTACCATACGAACTAGTAATTGACAATGGTCTATAATGAGCTGGGTCCGACCTAGTACCTTTCTTATGTAATACCGTGATATATGCTTGTTTCCACATGCTTGGAAACATCCCACTATCATAAATGTGATTAAACATGTCAACTACAAAATTGATATGAACAGTATTAAATACCTTCAACATTTCGTTAGAGAGGTTGTCCAAGCCACTAGCCTTGCCAGTTTTTAACTTTTTTAATACCTTACATATTTCAGATGCCGTGACAGTAGCATCGACAATATCAGTCGCCTGGCTCATGCAAGAGGCATGCGACTTAAAATATTCATCAAATGTAAAATTTAGTCTGTCATCTTGTTCTGCGTCCTTCGCCAGCTTAGGATCATTATACAATCCATGGAAGTAACTAGTAAAACGTTCTAACTGTACATGTGAAACTGCCTCATTTATATTAGCATTATTCCTCAGCTCTCTGAACAATGACCAATACTCGCGAGATCTCTTACCATCATCACTGTATAGTTTGTTAGTTAACAATTGTTTATACCGACGTTCTTTGTACTTAAGTAACCGCCTATACGCTGACGTGTACATTCTAATCTGTTGGCATATAAACATCGAAGGACATGTATACTTTTCTTTATGAAGATCCGAAATCTTCTTTTTCATTGACCTTAAGGACTGATCATACCATTTTCTACCCGCTTTTTGACACTTAGGTGGGGGTTTACGACGTTTAAACCGGGCAACCTGTTTAGCTGCCTCCAGCATGAGGACAGAAACTTCATCAACAATTTGATCTATTGTACTTAAACCTTTTTCCATTTTAACACGGACAATGTCAATTTTTAGTTTAAAATCCTCCGTTTGGAGATACTCCTTATAGGCTATATCAGTTTCTTTCGTCCACTGGAAATTCAGCAGAGGGGATTCTAAACCCTGTGACGCTACATCTAGATAGTGGTGATACCCTATGTCCAGTTCAACCATTAATAAGGCATGATCAGATAACAGTGAGAAGTGCTTACGCACCTCAAATTTATTCACCCGTGTTAATACTTCACTACTGGCCAAGCCATAATCGATAACACTTCGTGTTTCACCCACTTCATATGTGTATTGGCCAAACCTATCACCTTCTGTACGACCATTTAATATGACAATATCATTCTCCATACAAAATTTCAGGAGTGTTTTACCAAACTTATCAACCTTCCTCGGGTCTAAGTTACGACGTGGAGGTACATTAAATTCATTATTAAAACCTTTTAAGCTTGGAATAAAACAATTTTCAATGTAAGGTGAGACATCTGTTGTTACATTCGTATGAGAGTTAAAATCTCCCATAAATAATACCCGTGCTTTTACAGGGACACTATCATACACAGCCATGAGTTCCTTGTAGGGGTCAATTTTATTTGTTGTGAGAAAACTACTTCTTTCCGGTGGAACATAAACGAATAGGACAAATACATCTTTTGTTAGGCCAAAAAATTCATGGTCAAGACGGATAGCCAAACATGTAGAATTAGAAAAATCACACATATTTATACCCTGTTTGATAGCATGTTTAACCAACACCGCGATGCCACCTGAATGGCCCCTCGCGCCTCTTGATTTTCTACGTACTACTGCATAGTTATAATACCCCGGGGCTTGCACATCATGCTCTGTACCCGCATGAGTTTCCGTGACCCCAATAATGTCTAAGTCTTTGGTGATTCTAATGAAATCCCCATGTTGGACTTTACTATCATAAGCTGCCGTGTGATTACCATTAATATTAATTACACCAAATCTAATATTTTTGAAACTACGTGGGTCATGTTGAGGTCGCATAGGGAAAAGAGGGGGGATGAGTTACAGATAGAATGGAGCCGGTCTGGAGTTGAAACATTCACGCACACATACACGCCTAAAAACCCCTGTCCGAGACAGCACATATTCATACCGCAAACACATGTAAACCACACATTATACACAAATATACACAGAACTAACATACATCTCACAATCATACACACCACATATTGATAAACTATAATAGGATTAACCAGTAATTAATGACCAAATTATACAATCACACTATCATACATACAACATTCACACAGCACATTCAATAATAATTACATGTCACATCATACATAGTATTAAACCAGAATGTTATAAACCAAACAACATTATGACGTTATAAACAAAACCTAATTTAGTTCCGTGGCGGTACCTGTGGTGGTAATTGTGCCATCGCTTGTAACGATGCCAAAAATTGTTGTATAATATTCGGGTCGGACTGATACTGATGGGGATTATACTGTGGGTTAATCGGTTGGTTTCCCACCTGGCCACCACCTATATTTGGTAAACCACCGGGACCTAAATTTGGCATTGATGGGCCAAACATGCCCATGTTACTATTGTTATTACTACCGCTAAAAGCCATGTTGGCCATTATCGCCAAAGGATTTAACCCTGGAAATCCCTGACCATAACCGGCAAACGATGGAACGTTCATATTGCGTTGCTGATTGTCCGTCGGGCCCATGTCTGGGATCGGTGACGTAAACGATGACCCCGCTGACCCCAGTTGAGTCGAGGCCAATGATGAATGGTTCGACAGGGGTTGTTGTTGTGAAACGGTCGATGGTGCGAGCAAGGGTGTGGACGAGGTCGTTGGTGTGGGTGACGTCACGCCCACACCGGAGTCTGTCGTACTACGTGACGGCAGACTCGGGAACAAATCTGCATAAGATTTGTCCAAGGACGCGCTGACTGTGTCTTTAACTTCCGCCGTCGTGGTGGGGACTTTGACCTTCAGCGGCTCCGTGACTGTGACCTTGACTTTCTCCTCGGGGTCTCTGACTGCTGGGCACGTTCTGGGCGGGATCTTCTCTCTGCCTGGTACTGTAACACGATATGTCGACCTCCGCTCGAACACAATGCGTCGAGCTCTGGGATACATCTGGTCTGGACTATTCCTAGCCTCCTCGCGCAGGCTACGATAGTCGAGTAAACGGCTCACAAAGTCGTGAACATGTGGGAGGTGAATCTGGACAGCCTCCTTGAGATTTTGGGCATACATGGCCCTGCCGTCGTTGGTCAAATGGGGGTTATTTCCTCCCATCACATATCTGGGCTCAACCCTATTGGTGTCACTATCGATCATCTCTGTGTTGTCGACCAACACACATTGTGGATACTTGGCCACGTTGGCGTAAATCATGTCCCGGAACGCCGTTATCCCGGAATGATCGTTCGACACAGATTCGCGGCCCGTGGGCATCATAATGAACACTCGTCCATCCGGATCTAGGCAGTGTATCGCTGCCTTCACCATCTTGTGGAAGGCTACTGGCCAAGTCTCTGCGATCGTGCGCTCGTTTGCAACTTCGTCCTCCATGTTGTAAAACTTATGGAGGTTGCCGACATCGTTCGTTCCCGTGGAAAGCACTAAGACATCTAGTCCGGGTCGGTCCACACGTGAGCGTACCCACTGACCCATTTGATTAAACATTTGGCTAAGTTCCCACGTTATAGCCTGCATGTGTGGTTGATAGATAGTCCGGTTCTCGCATCCCGGAAAAACTGTGTTGCACGGTATCGGTTTCAGGAGTGAATCACCCAGGAATAAAACAAAAGGCTTTTCCACACTCTTCTTCTGTAAAGAGTGAAAGAAATCCGGTGGGGTCCAGCGGCGGCCACGTGGGTCCTCAAACATGGGCGCGTCTGATGTTTCCTCAGATGATTGCACCTGACTAGTAGTAACTGTGCCCGCAGTTGACACTGTGACTGTCGACGTTCGCAGAGAAGCTTGATCCGGCAGAGATACAGCTGGCGACATGAACGCCGGGGTCTCCGTTACTGTGGCTGTACTCGACGGCGTTTTCTTAGCTCGTTTCTTGGAGACTATGACAAACTCGTCATCTTGGACTTCAGGAGTAACCGCGGTTTCCGATTGACCCCATTCGCCCCTAGCTACACGCCCCACAGGTGACTCAGGGGGTTGAGTAAAATCTATCTCCTCATTCAAGTCACTGACGCTAACACTTGGTTCCGATACTGGTGACGTCATTGGCTTCGCTGACGTTCGTTCAGATACCACCACATCTGGTTCATCGGAGGTTACACTAGTAGTCGCCCGTGCACTAGTCGTAACAGCAGTGTTCGCTTGTAACTTCTGCTCGTGTTTAAACAAAGTCAGCTTCTGCTTGTCGTAGTCAACTTGGAGTTGGTCAAACTTAACTTGAAGCTCGTTCAAATCAGCCACCGCCTCCATCTTGGCCTTTTTCAGCTTGCCACTATATTTAGATAAAGTGTCATATTCACTTGTTTTATTCGCCACAGTCTCAGAAAGATCCATTAGCTTGCCGGCTTGCGAGCATGCCAAAGCTTCCTCTTTCACAAACTTATTGTTCAAGTCGTCATATTGTTTGCGCAGATCCTCCAACTCAGGATTGTTAACTGGGTCACATTGACAATCGACGTCCGATGTCACAGGCGATGCCACTGAACTAATGTTTTCCAGAGACTGCTGCAGCTCCGTCTTGCTACATACAGCACTGTCTAATTGGTCAATGACGTCATCGTACTTGGCCTGCAATTCCGCCTTCTCTTTTACAAGACCAACGTTCACCTCCGATATGGAATTAACTTGGCTTTGGCATTTTTCTAGCTCTGCTGTAAGACATTTCACCGTGTTAGAATAACTGATCGGCTGCTTCGACAACATTTGTAACGCACGATGCCGGGCCGGTGCCGTGTCCACTTTCCCGCCCTTTTGAATGACACGTGCCCGTAGGCTGCTGATTTCATCATTCAGTTGGCTAATTTCAAGTTCATGGCCGCGCTTCGCCTCCTCGAACTCGAAGCGCTTATTAGCGATAACACGTGCTGATTCAGCGTGCTGTAAATCAGCCAAACGTTTATATTGGTACGCCTCGGCGTTAGCTGATGTAATCGACATATGTGATTTATCATCGTCCTTCTTTTTCAGGTCCTTCTGAAAATCCAGATTCATACGGCGTAAGTCCTGTAACACAGACTTCGTTCGTTTCAGCTCCGTTTCCATGGCAACGTTCACTGAGGATAACTCCTTGAATTCCTCCTCTAGCTCATGAAGCATGCTCTGAAGAGCGGTGATTTCACACAACTGGCCGTTAATTTTCAGATTACTATCGTCAGCCGCTTGTTGTAACTTCAAGATGCGTTCGCGGTCATCAACGGTACGCGTCGGCCATCTTGTTGGTGGCGGCGGTGGAGCTGTGGGTTGGGCTCCCCCCACTGGACGACAGGTGCCTTTAAGAGCTTCGTTAGCTTCAAAAACGACACCCCACTTATACATATAGTATTCCATAGTTTTTATGAAACACATTTCACGGTCCTCGATCGACGACAGATGGCGGCTCATCTTAGCCAACATCTGGCTCTTTGAGCCCTGAGACTTAATCTCGTCCAAAGCACGCTGTAGACTTTGAATAAGAATCTTGAGGTGGACGATCTCATCACGGAGCTTTTGATTCTCCGAGTTAATGGTAAGTTCAAGGAATGCTGCATTGGACTCGTTCCATAAACGGTTGGCAACCACCGACTCTTTGATAGATTCGATGTGCGTTATCGTGCTGTCGTCGTACTGCTCCATATTTTCATTTATAATTTTGTCCAAGTACATTGTCATACACTTCAACAAGCATTTCAGTTTAACAGGAAAGTCTTTGACAATCTTTGGATGAACGTTCATTAATATGGAATCAACAAAACAAATCGCCTCGTCTGGCGGTATGTCCTTGGCATCGGCTGCGCACATATTCCTCATTTGCTCAGTGAACGTGTCTTTCTGAGACTGAAGAATGCAGCTGTAGGTGGAGTCGAAGATCCCCGGTGGTGATGCGCCATCACTCCTCTGGCCATCTTGTGAATAAAAGGATGCTTGTGACGACGCTTGCGATAACACTTGTCGGTTCGGTCTGCACTGACTGAACGTTGATGTAAACGGCTTCGTTTTGCGCAAATCGGGCAAGCTTTCCGCGTTCGAAACCTGAGGATTAACATCTGTAGAACTCGACGGTTCAGTGTTCGCGTTTATATCGTCGATCACGTCGCATTCCACAGTCCTAGAGCCGCCCAGAGCACGGGTACCATCCATCGAAGCTACTACATCCTCAGCCGAAGCATTAGATTTTTCGCCAGGTACTAAAACAGCAGCGGTGTCTGTTCGTTCTCCAGGTCCCCCGGGGGGGGCCCCTCGAGATGACGGACTCCCATGCTCCACGATCGGATCAGGCACCCGAAATATATCGGTTGTGGAATTGCCAGCACTGACATTGTTGTTAACAGAGTCGGCAGCACTCGCTGCCTTGGCCTCAGCGGTACTCAGATCGTTAGTAGTATCGTCGCATAAACTAACATCTAAAGTTTCAGACTCGGTTGTGGTTATAACCTGGCTGGAATGAACCACAGTAGTATTAACAATGTCAGCATTTGAAGTATTCAAATTGTCCGAATTCACGATGGTGACGTCAGCATCAGAGGTGACAGATCCGTCGCTTATTGTGGTGACCTCTACTGCAACAGGAGACTGTGATAAAACTATAACTGAATCCTTAGATCCCGCACGTTGAATGTGTGAATGAACAATCGGCAATACCTCTGACATCTGGGTACTTTCATCCTCGTCAGTGTCATGCTCCACTGCTAATGTTTCACCTCGTGCCACACTCGGGACTTGAGTGTCGAACACAATGTTTTGACTAACAGCTTTCACCATGGGGGGTTCACTTTCAGAATCATCATCCCAGTCACTAAGTGGCTGAGCTTCTTGAAATAGTCGCGCCTGATCCTTGGACACAATTCGCCGACTTTTCTGTCTTGCCACATTGGCTTTACACTTCTGAGCACGTGCACTCAGCATGTTATGGTGAAACGAGTCAATGTCAGAAACATCAGATTTCGATCCAGCCTTGCTGTAAATCGCATCAGTTGATGTTGACAGTGATTGCTGAGAGGCACTTCGCAAAACGTACGGAGTTAGGGATTCCTTATTTAACCATTTCTGTGAATCCTGTGATTCGGCGTGAACGTCAGATGTGCTTGTGGTTAAACTCGACGGCGTAGACGGCGTAGATTTCAACATGTCTTGAAATATCGGTAACTTCGCCACGTGTGCGAGGGTTGTCAGATTTTGTAAATAATCGGCCGTGACTGGTTCAGTAAGGCTCATGAAGCATTTAAAGTCTTCTCTATCGATAAACGTGGGCGTATCAGGCGATGACAACGCAGATGTAATAATACGTTTAAGTGCCTTCGCACGTGGTGGTATTGCATGAACAACAGTGGCCGAAAGTTTTAAATCTTTTACCTCTTTTCGAATTTCCATCACAATATCCCATGCCATTTGGTTATGGGCTCCATGTTGGGATATTCCGTTATAAATGTCAATAACATATCCTGAATTTAAACGAAGTACCGCCGCCGGTATGTTGTGAAACTTGACAAGTTCTAGAAACGTCGCTAGCCCCCACGTGGCCGCCGTGTTGTGAGATCCGGGTTCGCTAAGAGATTTAGCAACCGATGCACAAATTTGTGGTAAAACATTGTGGTCCCATGAGAGCACAAAAGCAGCACGTTTTTGAATTCCACTCGTCGATTCCGGTTCAGGATTCGTTCCTTGGTAAACCAAATTCGCATACAGCGCACACGGTTCCGAAGAAGTGTCCGCCATGCTTGGCGCAGTAGGGTCCGCCATCTTGGATCCCTCGTAAACGGCAAACTTTTCCACTGCGAAAGAGAGAGAAGCTCGCTGTAACACATGGTAGGATAAACATATCTGCATGCTATAAACACTCATAATCACTCCAGACCAACTCTCGGTCAGTAACGGGGACTTACATCGTATCAGATGTCAATATAAAGCGGAGCCTATATTTTCCTTCTATCCACCATGAAAGTAAACCGGAAGCCACCTGTTGCTGCAGTGTTGGCCCGTTATTTGCAATCTGTCTATGAAAAAAAAGGGTGTGTGAAACCCCCCCCCCCCTTCCTTGGAAGATGAGGCTGGTGACCAGATGAGAGTGGCCGTGATATCTGCCCAGATTTGGCGGGAGAAAGTTAGACGGGTGAGATGCGGGAGGTATCATACAGCGGGGGTCTAACGGTAGCCGGGGGCTTCTAGTCCTCTCCCCTCTCCCCTCACCCCGGGGCAGTGTGGGGAGATAAGAGGAGAGACACGTGTGGCGACTCCACCTGACATACCGCTCTCATCACACAACCCCTCCCCCCCGCCAGTCCCCCCCCCCCCACACACACACACCTCCAGCCCCCCTCTCTTCTCTCTCTATCTTCACATCTCTCCTGGTATCTGGCGTATGGAAGGGGGGGGGTGTCAGCTGTTCCGAAATACCCTGACCTTGACATTGAGGACATTCCTGGTCCCTACATCTCCACAAGTCTCCCCCTTCTCCCCTCTCCCCTCGCTTCACCCTTAACACCATGCCATGATTCTCCTCTGCCCCCGGCCCCTGCCCCCTCTCCCGTTCCCTCTATTTCCTGATCCCTAGCCCCGCTATCCTGCTCATCCCGTTACCCCGGTAACGCCCCCCTCCCTCACAGTGGGGCGTGTGTGACCGGGACCAGATCACCAGACGACAGCTGTAACTCACACGCGCGAACGTCCGCCAGTTTTCCCGCCAAAATATCAAGTGTCCGATGTCGTCTGGTGAAAATTACCTCCAGTCTGAAATATGTGTGATGCGTGAAATAGGAATTTTAAAATGGTTCGACGTCTCCACTTAACGATAATAATCATGTAATCTTGTTCAAATTGATATTGTAGGGTATCCAGTTAAAGTAGGTGAACGTTTTTAGAGGGAATCTTGAGGGCCCTGTCAGACACCTGTCCTCCCTTCCTTCTCCTTCACGAGGTAGGGGCTGCATCCCCCCTCCCCTCACATCCCCCGGTCTATTCTCCAGGAGACAGAGGCTTGCCGGACACATGTTAACAGATAACCACGGCGGAAGTTGATAAGTCGTCTGTTAATTTGAAGAATGTACGAGAAGAATCCTGAAATATTTCCCGCGCTTTTCTGCTCTCCGGGAATTCGAATTTTACTGTAAAATTTATGCTGGCGATTGAGAAATATAAATGTTGGATCCAAATAGGTATCGCATATTTTATCGTCTACATGTATGTTTGTTAGGTCTGAGATATTAAATCATATTTAACCATCAACGTTCAGCAATTTATGTCTCGGATTACATTTGTATCACACACTGCAAGAAAATATCAGTAAAAGTATATCTGCTTAAACAAAGCACTTAAACAACAGGTTTGTCAGTGTGCGAATATGAACAAACCATGCCCTACCTAGATCTTCCTTACTGGGAAAGCATCCTCGGTGAGTATTCCCTTTACTGCTCCGGCACAAACCTCATAGTTCTATCTCAAGCGATGTTTACTGTAAGCAAACTTGACCGATTTTGAATATTAAAATTATTGTTATCTGTAAACTGTCATTACTACTCCATTAGCAATATTTCACTTCAATTAACTTCTGAGTACTACTAGCAAACATCACGTGACATATTACTACTTCACTAATAACCATGGTACTACTTATATATTCCACATGTTTGATGCGAGACGTCGTGAGGTACAAAAACTGATTGGAAATTCACATCTGCATTACGCATGAACATTGTCTTCAGTAAGATTATTATATTTGGCTCCACCAACATTTTACTGATTTCAAATTTCAGTAACAAACACGCCTCAGATCACTGCTTTTATTATTATTTCTGCAATGCAAGTTGATTCTATTGCATTTGTACCAATTAGACATGTTAAAAACATGAAGGAAATATCCAGTAATTTGTACTAGTAATAAAGATAAATCTGCATATTTAAATATATGTTTTATTCGTAAATAATTCTAATCTTAATTACATACGACAATTTAAAAGCTTTGAGTTCATTTCAAAGCAGCTTCGGCGGTAGAAATGTTATTGCCAGGATTACTGATACTGATTATATATGACCTTTACCCACCTTATAGAAATAATATATCAGAGTTATTCAATCAATATAATTGATAATCTGTTTTACATTATATGGAACTGTTGTGGTTTATTATCTACATATCCATATGGCCACACATGCGAACTGTTAATCAGCTGAGTTGAACTTCCTGAGGACTAACCTCTGCAGGAATCTTGTCAGCTCAGTATCAGGAACAGATACTACTTTGTAGTAGTATAAGTCCTCTGTTTCTGCCGCTTGTATTTGCCGCCTGACACTCGCACCGTGGAACCTGAGACGGTACATCGTGTCCACCATCAGTCTGATGTGCGAATATGGAGCCTGGTTTGTGGATATCAAACAAACTTTGTCTTTGTACTCGTCTGCGTCAACATCAAATACAAGTAAAGCGCTGAGGTCGCCTATATCCCCGCTTAGGTAAGAAATCACTAGGTCTATGTCCTCGCCCAGACATGTCATCATAGCCTCCTTCTGTGCAGAACCAAGTCCGTACAGTTTTAATATCTGCACGTGGTCCTGAGTGAAGAATGCTGTGTAGCGCCATTTCTTCACAGCGGTCAGCATGGACATGATTCTCAGGTCGATGTTCTCCTCCCTCCAGGACACGCTGGTGGGATGCCTCACTACTTCCTCTAGTAGTATATTGTACAGCGCGTGGGAGGATATCATCTGGCTCTCTATGAAATTCTCATCAATGAGGGAATATGGAGAATATTTCACAGCATACGGAAACAGGATGTCCCGGATATATTTCATCGTCCTGTAACAGAGTTTAATGTTCACGCTCAATCTGTCCAGACACTTGAAGATTAAATCTGTTGTAGCAAAGTATGAAACTTGCCACGTTGATGTGGTTGTACCATTTGTTATGTCATAATGTGGGTCTTTCATCGGCACAAGATGGATTTTGGTTGCTAATATGTCTTCTCTTGCTGCTTTAAAGGGTTCTTTATCCAGTCCCGGGATATCTGAGTGAATCTCTCCCAGAGTTTTGAAAGGTATCGCAGGGGTTATATCCACACTGAGTTCATGTTTGTGATTATTTCTGCACCACCACTCGAGCACAGTGCACACTGCTGGGCTGAACTTGTAGGGATAACATAATTTTACAGCGACATTTGTGGATTGATTGTTAACATGTTTCACATTAACTTTTGCAGGTGGGTTGTTGGCCTGTGTTATCACATCCTTGAGATAAGTGCGCAGTCCTTGGTGCAGATAATTCTTCATGAGGATGGGAAGATGCTGCTGCATGTGCAGAGGTATGGTGACTTTGTGCTGAAAGGGGTCAGCTTCAGCGGTGATTTGGAAAACAACATCTGTCATCTCAGCAACAAAATCAATCTCTGTGAAACCTCCGACTTTGGTGTTGTGGTGGTAACTTCCGGTGGGTAAGAGTGACCATGTGATACCTTCTCTAGAGCTGAGCAGTTCCAGAAATGTTCTGTACAGACGGGAGACGGCAGTGTGAACTGTTAAACGATCACAAGTTATTTCTTCTAATTTAACGGATATAATTTCATCCAGATTTACTATGTGGTTTGTGACATTAGTTCTCCTCCTCTGGGCGTCCTGTAAACATGAACCACCCATGTCAGCCAATATCCAATCAGGCCGTTCGGTCTGGGGCAAACGTGAACATTTATTTGCCAAAACATCCACTTTGTCTTTGAGACTTTCAGGTAGCGGATCGGTATGGTTATGGACAGGTGATTTATACTTCCCTGATTGGACATAAAAAAACTCATCTATTCTCTCAGTCCAGTCAGGAAATACAGAAATCGCCTCTTCGTGCATGAAGATATATCTTATCATCACATCGGTCAATATTCTCTGTTCTATTGGTAACTGAAATTGGGTTGGAATAACCGATAATATCGAAAATTCTTCACCAAAATTATTGAATAGTTCCCCCAGATAAAGTCGAATGCTTGCTCTACAGAATGACGTCAGTGTGGGGAATTCCTTCCGTAATGTGCTCAAAATGTGGAAACCACGATTTTGCTGGTAATTGCTTGTCATTGCTAAGTGTAAGTACTTCTCATATTCATTGATGGGTAACAATGGATGATTACAGAAGAACATGTGATATGCGGCTGGAGACAACTGACATATTCTGAGGAATGATTGGTTTGATGGTATATAATCTGGTGCGGTTGCCCACAGGGAAAATAACAAAAACTGGTCATTTTCCTGGTGAGCTTCTGAAAGAGTGGAAATGTTAATGTTGTCCTCGAGAAGCAAAAACAAAATTTTCATTTGATTATTCCTTGAAAAGTGTGACATCGTTATGTCTGAGTTTAGTTTCCTTAATGCACCTGCTTTAAGTAGAATGTTCACTACATCAAATCTCTCGTTAGCTAGAGCTTCAGAAACTGGCGAGTTTCCATGGAGATCAGTTACATTCACATCAGCTCCTTTGTTAATGAGAAACTGGATGGTTTCTGGTTGTGCAAAATGGCATGCATAATGCAGTATGTTTCTGCCATTCGTGTCACAGTGAAATATGTCAGCTCTGTTTTCTAAAAGTAAATTAAGAATTTCTTCCTCTAAAGAGCAGACCAGAAGTGCTGTACGACCTTCTCCATCACACCAATTAATGTCAGAGTGTTTTTGTTCTAATAGATACCGAACTACTTCTACAACACCATCCTTGGAGCTGCAATACAACAATTTCTGGCTTAACTCAACTTTGTGACTCCACCTGGCAATTAGCTTCAGCACAATTTGTAAATGTTCGAGCCTTTTATCATCACATAATTCAGTAAATACATTCTGTAAAGGCTGAATCTGACCATTAATTATTTCATCCTCAGACACCACAGTGAGATATAACTCCAGAGCAGGAAACATTGCTATAGTTCCTAAATTCCGGACGGAGGATAGTTTTTTTGCTCCAGCTTTCATCAGGCATATCGACGCATCCAGGTTTTGAGTGACAGCCTCTCCTAGTGGTGTTTGCTGTAGGGGTGATGTATAATTCACATCAGCCCCATGTTTTATAAGTAATTCAACAACCTCGACAGAGCAGTAACGGGCGGCTAGAAGTAAAGGTGTGTGTCCATATTTGCCTGCCGCTTCATTGATTAGCCGAGTGTCCATGTATCTCAGCAAACAATCAAATACAGGCGCCGGTCTTTTAGCCCTGCAGGCAACATGCAGCAAATTACCAGAATAATGTCCACGAAGATCGGGGTATTCTCTATTCACATCCGCCTTGTTTTTTATCATCAGTTCAATGACTTCAGGGGAACAATACTCGATTGCGTGATATATTGGAGTGAATCCTTGATTGTCACGTTGATTAATGTGTGCCGGAGGTATGATTTTTATCATATGCTTGATTACATCATATCGTTTGCCTTTTATACAAGCAAAGTGTAGTATTGTCCTCTTTGATTCCACGAAAGAACCATGTTTTAGTACGAGCTGAATAGTTGCCAAGGAACACGTATCTACAGCTGTATCTAAAGGTGTGTATCCGTAGTAATTCTCCAGAGTGAGACTTTGTGGTGACATGTGTTTGAGCAGATATTTGATGATTTTCTCCTCCCTCTGATTCTCACACGTCACGTGGAGTGCATTATCTCCGCTCTCAAATATTTGATTTATATCCTCACCTTTTTTAATAGAGTTCTTTATCTGCTGTACTGTTCCATGCTCACATGCCTCTTGTAAAGATATATTCGAGCTCCAGTACTTAAATCTATTCCGGAAACACGACATTGTGTAATTGATGTTTGTGACCTAGGACAACTGCGAAAAATGTATGATCCTAATCAGTGTGCAGCTTTAAAATGTTATAACAATGGTTTTACTTTCTGACAAACCACCGCGGTAGAGGGTTTTCGTAGTTCCTCATATAACAGGATCCACTTAGATTATCAAAGCAAAACCTAACTAAGTGAAATTTCTCTGGTCGGTGGTAGGCATAATCATAATGGCAGAGACACATATATATTTAGTGGTGAAATAATGTACTTAAAGGGGGAAGGTAGAATGGGTTATGCGTAGCCACTTATAAAATGCATACATGTAGGCATTTCCACTAATCACAAGATGAGGAGAGGAATTTGATATACCTATCAAGTTAGCTCCCCTACCCCCCTTGACTAGTAAATCGATATCGCGTTATTCGCCAGTGAAAGTCAAGTGCAAACTGTTCTAAACTGCATACATTAACCACAAAGGACAACCTGGTCAAACTTAACCTTTGTAACTAACTCACTTAAAACATGTGTTCCCCGTACACTAGTCTACATATATTTTTTGTTTTGTATGACGACGACAGTACACCCGATGTTAGGGACAAGTGACAAACACCCTTCCACAAGCCTTTTTTAAACCATGCACGAAGGGAGATCCCGAACAGGTATCAATAGGATAGTACTACTTTAATGATTCTAAACAAACTATAAATATACTAGCTGTTGTTACCCGCGCCACAGGTATTGCTAGTAGTTCTATGACACACCAATTCCCCCAGAACCCCAAGTCATCCTCTGACACACCCATTCCCAGAGAGCACCACGCCCCCCTAACGCCGCAACACACCAATTCATCCTCTGACACACCCATTCCCAGAGAGCACCACGCCCCCCTAACGCCGCAACACACCAATTCATCCTCTGACAC
>JAXGGS010226629.1:23397-36615 GCA_035585475.1 Armandia brevis | reverse complement strand
CCAGATTAATGTTCTATAAAGTTTAATAAAATGACTTGATAAACAACACATTCTGCTTCATATACTCGTATTAACAGTTTAAACCACAGTATAAAATTTTACACGAAAGTAGTAACGTTTGTGTGAGAATCAACTAACTTCATCATGCTTATCTCGGGAGTTAGTATCGAACTATCTTGATTAAGTGTCAGTTCATTAGGTCGATAAATTAACTATAACCGTATCAACTGTCCACTCACATTTTTCTTTATGACAACAGGCTGGCGAAACTTAACGTATCTATCAGTTCATGAGAACTTCCATTTGCACTAGACGAGCGTTCGTGTCACCTGGCATCCTGTAAGGCAGGATACCGGAGAAGGTGATTAAAGCTTTAGCCTGGGACCTCAGGTAATTAATATAAGTTTGTTTTCCTCCGTCGTCTAGCCTGGTGGGGGTACCAAATGTTCTGGCTGCTGCCGGGCTGCCTATGCCTGCATTACCTGCCGCTGACTTGTACTGAGAATACAATATGCTCATGGTTGCAAGTAGTATGTCAGGTAGACATCGGCGAATCTCATCCGAGTAATTTCTGAAAGCGTTGACTTTCTGCTCGACAGCATCCGTGGTGAAGGGCAGGAATTTTAACTCTGAAATGACGTTGTACGCTTGCTCTAATTTCCCTACGTGATATAAATCAAAGAATGTCATCATGTCGAGTAGCAGATGGAATGTGGCGGTGTTGTGCCTGCTGCCTTCCACGCCCAGATCCCTGTATCTTTCCGCTACAGAGCCAGCGAACTGTTTCAGTCTATCTTTGCTTGATTGTGGAGCCGGTGGCTGAGCAAGAACTTGAGACAATAACTTGTTCATCAGCTCCAATACTTTATCGTGATTTTTAGCCAAGTCGTATAACCTAACGGCATCTTCGTACAGGCCCTTATTTTCCGTATCTTTGGCGACCAGCTCGATGACTCTCTGCGTGTCCCCTTGGAATTTGTCAATGGCTCCCGGACGTCGAGTGCCATCACGGTTAAGCTGGCCGAGAAGCATGTCGAATTCCCTCGTCTCCAACACCAGCTCGCTGACACACGACATAAACAGATTCTCTCCGGTAGAGGTCTTCATATCTCGCAGAAAATAGAAATATTGTAGAGCTTCGCGCGGGTCAGTGACTTCGAACTTTCTGGTGTACATCATGATCAGCCTGGCAAAGTTCAGTCGCCTTAGAGGATCTGGATCGGAGGGATCTTTGGACAGTAGATTTTTCTGGATACAGTGAGGCAGCAACAGCAACTTTAACTCGTACAGAACCAAAGCCACGTGAACGGCGTGACATCTCAGCTTGTCGATTCTGGACAAGAATTCTATCGCGGCCTCGAACTGCCCGGTTAGCACTAGCACCCTGAAGAAGAGATACGGCTGCTGATAGGCGTTGAAATGAGCCTCTCCGTATTCCTCCAGCAGTAGGGTCTGCAGCTGTGTGAGGGTGAGTCTATCCTGGGACCCACTATCATCATCGTCAAAGTTTATCTGGCTCAGCTTAAACCACATGTAGTCATCGATGGAGGTCGCCACCTCCTTGTGATCATCTTTAGGGTCACAGCGTCCAATGATACACCAGACGGCTTTCTTGTACGGATCTGTGCACGTGCGCACGGACCTCCTATACTGCAGACGGAGGTTACTCTCGTCGGTGGGACTAAGGCGTCTGGAGTCGGTGCTCATGTACTGTTGGAAAAACTTCTTGAAGTCTCCGAGGGTGTGCTGTGCCTGTTGGACAACCTGCCAGGCGGCGTTGAGGTCGCCACATCGCATGCAGTAGTAGATCATAGCCCAGACGGGATGTCTACCCTCGATTAGACCATCTTCTAGGCCCGGCATTACAGGGAGGTGGACGTTAAGAAAGCTGCGGACAAGATTGTAGGTGCCCGGAACGCCACCGAGTTGGGCTTGCTGCAAATTGCTGTAAACGGTAGCATTGATGTACTTCACGTAGCTTTGCTCTAGGTACTTGAGAGCCTGTGATACGAAGCCAGATTGAAGCTTGTGTGAGGTTCTCGCTTTAGAAACGCTGCCTTCTGCGCTAAGCGGGACGTCGACCATGTGCTGGATAACACTCCACAGCTCCTCGACGTTCTTGTCATCTAGTTTCTTTGTGGATTCGACCAGGAGATCCACCAGGCTGGGTCTGACTCCACCTTGTACCACTTGGTCATTGTAAACGTAAGCCTAGAAAAATAGTGTAGATGGTGATAAACTACTTGTATCTTAAATAGTTCTCATCAATCATGAAGGCATTTAACGATTATGTGATGCTAAAATACCTGTCGTGAGTAAGACATTTCAACATTATCCAAAGTACTTCGTCCTTGTAGTGTAATTGGATCACTCATCATGCTCTCGGTTTCTTGCGGGAAATCGAGGGAATCTTGTCCTGATCCTACTAACGCATTCAGAATTTTCTGCTTTTCACGTTCCCATTCGCTTTCCATGGTCTCCCAGTGTCTTCTCTCTGTTTCTTCAAATGTGTTCTTTCTTGCTTGTTCAATGGCAGAGAGCAATGCATTTTCTCTTTCGTTTTTGAGAAAACCCTATAACATAAAAAGTCAATTTAGTATCATTGCGCAATCAATATTTTGGTTAAGACAAATATTGATAACTTTGCCAATGAACTGTTCAAATAATGACAGTCGAGAAAACCGTATACCAGGTTCATGCCTTTTGGTATTTTTTGGTATTTTATAATGACGGTCAGCATTTTTAAACTTTGATCTTAGGCCTGTCATATATAGCCCTATAATTATCTGCCAGGCAAAAATTACCTGAATATCTGTATCTCTGACTGGTTCAAGGGGTTCAAACGTCTTTGCAGAACTTAGAGTCTCTAATTTCTGAGACACCCTCTGAACATCATAACCTCTGGCTCCCAACAGCAACGAAGCTTTAACGTCTGTGCTTTCTTGGCCAACGATGGGAGCTTTTGAGGCCATTCGTTTAGCAGCATCTCGGATCTGGAAGAGATTCCTCTCGACTCGAGGCAGTTCAAGCCCACTGTCCATGTCAGCCGTGAGCTGCTGGGCCTGCTGCACCAGATCCCCGAATCCATCGCCATCAACATCCATTATTGCAACTGGAAAATGAAATTAATCAAAGAGGATATTTTGTGTATTCGCCGGTTACCGCCAACCGGAAGCATGTGCTGAAAGTGAGTACGCTTGCGCATAAGCTATCGGCAACATGGCGACCGACGTACTTCCTCTCTTCGTCAGCATCGGATTAAGTGAGCAGAAAGCAAAGGAAACTGCAAAAAATGAAGTTCTTGCAAATTCTTTGAAGAGCATCATTCTCGAGGTACGTTGTTTCAAAATTTCTTTAATCTCTCATGCATACTTTTTGAGATATGAGCACCGGTGTGGTTTGAACAGTGTTGACTGTATAAAAAAGCATGTTGACTAGGTGTTGCGTCAACCAACTTGTAAAGATCCACATATGTGAAAGTTGTCATCGTTTACAAGCAACTCTAGGACTTAATTATGTTCTTGACACCAGTACCCCATGCAAGACACTCACATTGTCTTTCTCAGCGATCAGTTTAGCTACGCCTCAAGTAACAATTCGGCCTAGATCCTTCGACTAAATTATCTTGCAACTTTGATAACTTTGTTGTGACAGTTCGTGACACATGTTAACTTTTGATGTATTATTTAGAACATTTTCAAATGTAGCTAAATATTGTATGGTAAACATGATGTGGCCTACTTGTGATGCAGTTTTCATATTTTAACATACATTGTCCGAATAGTTGCACTCGTGCTGAAACTGGTCTCATGCTTTACATTTAGGCAGTTTGTTAGAATCTTCTCTTTTACAAATTTTCATTTTGATACTTGTTGGCATCGTCTTAATAATTGCCTACAATCCAGGGTCAGAAACACAGCAAGACGACTGACAAAGTTGGTGGAAATCTATATTACCATTTGGCTACTAAGCTGAAAAAACAGATTTCAGGTCATCGTTCGTTACTAGTGGAGTATGTTGCGAAAATGAAACTTGCATCAGAAGCTCAGCTCAATGGTAAGTATATTTACTTATTTTATATATGAGTAACGATTGAATTATATCTCTAGCTATTCATTTTTCCCTTCAAAGGGCGCCTCAATTAATAGATGATTTACAACTTACAACTTAAATAATGATACATGTATAAGTATACTTTTAGTTGTATGATTCATTTTTTTATTTCCTCAGCTGCTATGCAATATTTGCTAGCTAATCCTGCCGAGAAAGTGGACGTTAAAGCATTCGAGAATGCCAGTGGCGTTGGTGTGGTCGTTACACCTGAACAGATCGAACAGGCGGTAGGAATAACTTTGACCATGTTTTTTTTACGCGTTTGATATTGCTACAGTCTAAATCTTAATAAATGTACTTTGATAACGTACAGTTGTATTTCCTTAATTACAATGGTTTGCCTTAATGAATAGGTTGAAGGAGCCTTGAAGAAACATAAAGAACAATTGGTGGAAAAGAGATACCACTTTAATACGGGCATGTTAATGGGTAAAGCATTATTCTATCATTTTCATTTTTGATTGACATTTGCATAAACGTAAATTATGTAACACATTGAAATTCATTTAATAAAATCCTCTATGTAGGTGAAGTTAGGGGTAAGTTGCCTTGGGCTGACACAAAAGCAGTGAAAAATGAAGTTGATATGCAGATATTGGATCTCCTTGGACCTAAAACTGAGGAAGACATGAAAAAGCCCGTTAAAGCCAAGGCAAGTTTTTGTAAAATCCTTTCAATTGGACAACTTATTTTTCTGTTCATGTTCCTTGAATATTAACTAAAATATTTATCCCATTTTTTACTCATCAGGGTGGCAAAGGAGAAGGGAAAGGAAAGCAGGAAGAAAAGAAGGAGGACAATGAACCCAAGTTTGAGATCGTTGATATCACGCCTGATGGAAGTAAGCACTCTCATGCTTTATTAGATTTTACTACATGTATGCATACTACATTATATGATTTAGAATTCATACTAACACTTGCGTCCGTTCTAGTGGTTTGTTCTGACGGTCAGACAAGGCCTTTCATAGCCATAGCTGGAGAAGCGATGAATTTCCACAAGCCAGGAGAGAACGCCAAAACAGACGGCTATGTTATAACGCCCAAGACCAACGAGCTTATTGCCAAGCATCTGAAAGAGACTGGAGGAGGGGTAAACAAAATGACACATTTATCAATCATATTACGCCCTGTTTTATGAGAAAAAGAGAAATTTGATTTCTTTCACAGGTTGTCACTCGGTTCCCCCCAGAACCTAATGGAATTCTACACATCGGTCACGCCAAGGCCATTAATTTCAACTTTGGTTATGCAAAGGTATGGTAATTGGTACTTTTCTATCTGCTGGTAGGCTGGTACTGAGATGAAACTTTCGTCCCGAAATTAATCATTGCATTTTCCTATTCATAGACACACGGCGGTATTACATATCTGAGATATGATGACACCAACCCAGAGAAAGAAGAGGAAAGGTTTTTCGTCGGAATTAGAGAGATGGTCGAGTGGCTTGGTGAGTGAACCATTGTTAAACTCACTCGATCCCGAACGTATCACCACGTGTATATGTATTCATAATTTGATGATTTGTTGGGTTTATTTCAGGACACACTCCTTATAAGATCACGCACAGCTCGGACTACTTCCAGGAGCTGTATGAGTTGGGCGTTGAGCTGATTAAGAGAGATCTGGCGTACGTTTGCCACCAGAAAGCTGAAGATCTGAAAGGTCACAACCCTCCACCATCTCCATGGAGGACTCGTCCCATCAATGAATCTCTACAGCTTTTTGAAGTAAGGGAAATCGCTGTCCGAATAATTCAGTATCTTAGTTACATGTATATCCAGTTCCTAGTGGTATTTACAATTTACATGAATATCTAAACTGTGTAACTATAAATGTTTTCATTAAAATTAATCATAGGATATGAAGCACGGTAAAATTGATGAAGGATTAGCGACCATGAGAATGAAGACTACTCTGGAAGATGGCAAGCAGGACCCAGTGAGTTTCAGAATCAAATTCACACCTCACCATCGTTCCAAGGATAACTGGTGTATCTACCCAACGTACGATTACACTCATTGTCTGTGCGACTCCCTGGAAAATATCAGCCACTCGCTCTGTACCAAGGAATTTCAGGCCAGGTATAAATTACTGTTTTTTTCTCTTCCCAACACATCACATTTGTTCACTTGAGCGCTTATTAACACTGTCCCCTTTTGATATCAGACGTTCCTCCTACTACTGGCTGTGTAACGCATTGGATGTTTACTGCCCAGTTCAGTGGGAATACGGAAGATTGAACATCAGCTACACTGTTGTGTCAAAAAGAAAAATAGGAAAACTTATAACCGAGGACATTGTCAGGTGAGTGCTGTTATATGATGATTTAAAATGATCAACAACAACAACAACAACAACAACAAAATAATTTACATACATGTACGTATATATGCATGTAGTGCGTAATCAGAAAATGTTGAGATTTAAGAATGTTCATCTAATAAAGTTGATCAATGGATGTGTTATAGGAGTTGGGATGATCCGCGTTTGTTCACGCTCACCGCCCTGAGACGCCGCGGTTTCCCTCCTGAGGCCATCAACATGTTCTGTGGTAAGGTGGGAGTAACCATGGCCCAGGTGACACTCGACCCCTCCATGCTGGACGCCTGTGTCAGGGACGTTCTTAACGTCACAGCTCCGAGGTAAAGTGACGTCATCTCTTCTCGTGTCTGATTTTATGATACCAGCTGTTGTTTTTACCTCAGCACCTCAGATATGTGTATTAGTCCCCAAAGGCTACTCTATTTTTAATGCTGATCTTTGTAATTTACTGTACTGCAGAGCTATGGTGGTGCTAGAGCCTCTGAAGATCACCATCACAAACTTCCCAGCGGATGCGCCTTCATCCGTAACAATACCTAACTTCCCTGCCAACGAGAAGAAAGGATCTCACTCAGTCCCATTCGGCAACACGATATACATAGAGCAGTCTGATTTCAGAGAGGTGAGAACTTACTTTCTTTTAACTAATTTCGGTTAAAATAAACAGACTTAGAAGTGTCGTATAGCATAAAAGCTACTCATAAACATGTTAATCAGTAGTATACTTTTTAGTAGTATGTTATGTGATCATTTTGAAAGTTATCCCAGAACTACTGGTAAATCAGTAGTGTATTAAGTTATACCGTGAGATCCGCATAATGTACTTCAACTATTGTTTTCATGATTTGCATTAATTTTATTCGCGAGAAACAGTCTGAACAGCCCTTTTGCACCGCTTGAGCATTGTCCATAAATCTGATAATCACCATATACCTATCACATCTTACCAAATATGTATTTAGCGTACAAAACGCTAGTCATTTAAAACCCAACTTGTATACACGATTAATTGGTTTGCTATACACTACACTGCGGCCATCCGACGAAAATTATATGTCGGGTTTTATTAGAGCCATAAATTCCACGTGGTGACACTCGAATGGCCCTTTTTTGCTCTTTGTAGACATGTTTGTTTATTGCTAATGTGCTCTGTTAACAGGCTATCAGACATGACGTTTAGGCGCACTCATGTGTACACGAAAATTATACCCTTTGTTCACCCCATCTTCATCCATTGTGGGGCACCTTACAAATAACTGATCACATCTTTCTGGTAGCACAGTTTTCCTACGCATAAAAGGCTTGTTGTGTTTAGATCTGATTTACTTACCTGAATGGCCCTGAATGACGTATTGATATGCCAAGGTCGCTCCGTAATTACTATGCATTTTTATAATTTTAAGCGCGTTTGATAAAGCACGATCTCATTTCATTTCCATCGGGTATTTTTTTCACGAAAGTTTATGACAGGGTATCCAAATTATCGTTGAAACTTTATTACATTACAGTTTACATTGAAATGCTTATAGCTTTATTTACTGTTTAACTTCACAACGGAGTTGATTACTGGGACAATGCAAGTTACATGTTACGTATACACATAGTTTCTGCCCATCAAATGCAGAAACATATATATGTAAATGTATGTACAAACATCCTATACATATATGCACTCGATGAATCCGATTTTACTTGAAATGGATCCTGTAAAAATTGGTCGATTTAGTTGAAAACTCGGTTTGTTTCTGGTGGTTGCTGTCTACATTATCAAACCATGTGTATTTCATCGTAATTCTATATCTCACGTACGCTATTGGTATAATTTATATTGAAGAGCTCAAGGACAGAGATTGTAATCTCTGCAGAAGTTTTTCAGTCTGGGAAATACCTTCTCTGTTTTATTTGTCCACGATTCTTATCGTTCGTTCTTTATTTGTCGCAAGCCACCATTACGTCTAGATTTATTATTACACGCTCGCAAATGTGATCTCGAACTGTTCTTCAAGAGGGTTTTAATTCTGAAAGTTTTGCTTTTTGATGCGCTGTCAAAAAACTCCTACAAAGGACCTTTATAACCGACAAATTACAGGTGTTGATGAAATAAATCCAATTTGAATATTTATGGGTAGCAGATTGCTAATTTTTGCATGTCTAAAACGGTGTTCAATTTGACCACCTTTGGATTATATAATCTAAAACTTGTCATGAGTTCGCTTTAGAAAATAAAATTGCCACCCGCTAGCATTGACCCACTACCATGAGTGGCTACTATTTTCAAAGACGGGTCAGAGGTGGTGGGTTTTACAAGGCTCCGTTTATCAATTATGCTTATTTCATCCATTTATTCTTTTACGTTTTGCTCGCCGAGGTAAAGCTCTCATGCGGTAGGTGACAGTCGTTGATTGAACACCACAGCCAATGTCCACAGCCCTCAGGTGACGATGCTATCTCGTAGACCTTCCTGTCTCCCCGTGTAATAGCCCGCGGGTATTTTTAAATGAGGGCTTACCTCGCAATGCATCCCCCGACCTTTAATAACAGCAGTCACACGGGGCGTATCGTGTTACTGATGCCCCACACTGGTCACTCTGTACTTTGTTTTACGCGCTATTGTCCCGGCGTGGCGCAGAATCAGCCCAGGGAGGTGGCTGTTGTCACCCTTTGTAGCCTGATGCAGTTACCAGTTGTCTGATTGCCCCCTCCGTTTTTTGCCGTTCAGCTCTCCAGCTAATTTTGGTGTCGGCCATTAGGAAGTTCGTGTCGGCTTTATGGTGCCTACTTTCAGGGTGAAATTGAAGACTCACCCATTGGCGGGGGGACAATGGGAAATTATGGGTTTAGAATTGCTAAGAATGCAATCAGACGGATTTGAGATATTTTAAATGCAGCCTCAAGATGTTTGGGGGGTTCTGTTAAGTCACTGTTACAATGGCGAGCTTATTTCATTGGCAACTTGTCTAGGAAGTTATAGGCTTACTTATCAAATCTTTTTGTTCGTGACATGCACTCGGAAATTTTGCAGTTTCAAGTTAAATGAACAGTTCGAGCTTTTGTGCTCGGATCTTTTATCGCAGTTTAAAAATCAGAACTCTTCACTGTAATATCGCTAACAAAATATTTTAGTGGCTTAGCTGTAAAGCACACTGACAAACTTCTATCTATAATCTGGTGTGAGACTGAGTTACAATAATAACAACCATAGTTTATAGTAGATCTAAAACAATGTTTTTTCTGCACTTTTTATTAAACCATCCGAGCTTGAATCACGTACGCGGATTGAATATCGCCGCGTAGTTTTTGGTTTTGGTTGTTGGTAAGAATTGGAATGCCTACCCCTCCGTGGCTGATGGTTATCTGCGCTCCCCCCATTCGACGGGACCTTCACATGCCTCACAAGGTTGACAGGGTGGTAGGCTCGGCGTAACCAGGGGACCCCTAGCAGCTGATGCTGGGCTCGATAAGGAAGTCTGCGCCCCCTGTCTGCCCTCCCCCGGGCGCTTTTAACGTGGTGATTCTGTTGATTCAGCATTGTAAGCGCATCTGACGGGGGGATTGTCTGCGCCTTGCTCGCCGCTGCGTACCTGCTTGTTTGATGTTCCCTAATAACCTTATGAAATTGTAGGTGAGAACTGACAACAACGAACCCTCATGTCAGCGAAACGCGCAGCGAGGTTTTTCATCATAAATTACGTTCGCGTTTTTTGCCCGCGCTGCCCCTGTATGATATGACAGCTCTTGATTGCGTATGACAATTGCCGCTATTTCACAGAAGTTGGAAGCTGTTCACTGCGGGCTGTTTCTTTTCTCTGCCCTGCTCAGATTGCGGCGGTAAATTGGGCACGAATTTCGCTCGGTTTTCCGGTGTCAGCCGCCTAATTGTGCCTGTCGAGGGGAAACCTTGCCTCCCGTTTGATGGCTTTGTGAGCTGCGTTCTTTGAGAAATTGTCGGGAAGCAAAACGTTAGGGTGCAGTTTTTATTTAAGGTGGTGACAATTTTAGAAGCACCTTTCACTAGCGTATCACCCAGCCATGCATCATCTACAGCAGATTGCAGGTGTTCGGGTATAGAATTACATACCGGTGCATGCTTTTGTCTTGCTCCCACTATACTTTGTCTCCTGCTATCCCGTTGATACATTAATTTTGATGCGCGTTTTTGTATCAGATAGTTTAATTACCGCTGCAATCACGGACAAAACCCCCATCGGGCAGATTAAATCTTTCCCATCCCATAAATGCCCGTGATTTACACACATAACGGTAAATTATGTGCCGTCCCAGGTAAATTATTTCTCCTACATGCAGGAGCGATTTGATGCTAGAAAATCAGCACGACCGAGGCTAGAAAAAAACAAACAAACACGAAAGCTTCGTACAAGTGCAGGACATAAGCACCTGTACTGTGGAAACCTATAGCTGACATGGTACACACTAATACCGAGTTTCCATTCATTGTTCACGAATGTTGTCAGTGATTTATCATCGCCGAACTGCCAAGAAAGAGGCGGATGGTCTCGTGCGGTAATCATTCTCATACAGCCGGGTGGGGTTAAATTTCCTTACTCCGGCGCGTACATAAAGTTACCCGCCGTGTCATCATCATCTCGCCCGCGTTTTTATCCCAACAAATTACTCGTGTATCGCCTAACTGCTCCGTGTTCATACCTATGAAAATCACACATCCGCTCATTACACGTGGTAAAATAAACTTGTCGCGTACACGTGGTGAGTAACCAGGGAGGCAGACTGGTAACTGATGAGGCAAAACTTTGACTGATTCCCCTCAGGTCATTGAGACTCTGGCTATGAGGTAGTAGATCATTTACACCCGGTTATGTATTTTGTGATGGAACGCTGATAACTGCTGATGTGATAAGACGCGTGCTTAGCTATCTTTCTTAAGAGGTTTTATGCCTCCCCTGCGGATGAAACTGGGTTATACTAGATCAGGGTAATGCGTCGGTTTGTGGCAAACCAGACAGAAGTGTCAGGGTGGGATACAACTCGTTCCACCCACAAGCAATAAACCAGTAATAATTTTGCGACAAGATATTTAGTATCAGTTGATGCTATGTTATGATTGCCTATACATAAGTGTTGCATAAGAGTTTTATTTCTGTGAAGTGCGTGAACGTTTTCCATCTGATATAATAGCGACATCTCTTGATTACAGGTTGCTGACAAAAATTACAAGAGGCTGACAGCCACCCAGTCAGTAGGGTTACGTCATGCCGGTTACGTCATATGCGTCGATAAGGTGGTCAAGGTAAGAAATATCGAGTCTACTACAGTAACTAATCCCTTGTAATCTGGACAATATCACAATAAACAATCGTCTGTCTTAATTTGATGAGATTGTGAATAATTAAATCTTGAGCGATCCGTTCGGGGACTCGTCAGAGACTTAATAGCGCATAAACTAAGACATTTGCATCAATAAATAACGTCATCCTCGTGATTTTACCGCTCCCAGGACAAAGAAGGAAATCCAGTGGAGGTGAAGGTGACGTGCAAGAAGACGACAGAGACGGACAAACCCAAGGGATTCATCCACTGGGTCGCCGACCCCGTCATGTGCGAAATCAGGCTCTACGAACGACTGTGAGTTCCGTGTGCAGCAAAGTTTTATACATCTCTATAGTAATGCTGCGTAATAAGTCGAACCTCGTGTGCGAAACTTTATGGGAAAATGCGAGCGCTGGAAAAGATGTTTGAATATTTTGTGCAGATTTTGAGCTCACATGAAACCAAGTTTAGGTAACATGAGGCGTCCGCCAAAGATTTCACGCAAAAACTCGAATCAAACTTCATGCCAGAAAATGTAGAGCGGGCGGTTTTTGCCTCCCCCGGGTTGCTATCGGACGGGCGTGTCGAGCTCGTGCCGCATCTCGTTTCAATCTGATACTTTCTATATTCCAGATTTAAACACAAGAACCCGGAGGATGCGAACGAGGTCCCTGGCGGATTCATAACCGATTGCAATAAGGTGAGTTTAAAAAAAGTTCAGTTCGATTCTGTGTTTTTTAACATCCAGTCGCCGAGACTTAAACACATCCAGTTTTATTTCTAAGTGTTTTGATTCGGCGTCCAAATAGATGCGCCCTCCCACCAACATTTCAATTGCATGCAATGACTCAATTTCAACCGTAGACGCCAGAGTGAAGTAGTTTAATTTATCCTCGAGTCGCACAGAGGTTACTCGTTTATGAGCAATGCGAAGAATGCGCGTGACATAACTAGTAGTAGTTTACCTGAAAATAAATTGTTTTCGCATTCGGCGCTTGTCGTTTAGCTTGTTTATCTATTAAGCGCAAACATTGCAGGATTCGTTGACGGTGCTGAGGAATGCCTACGCCGACGTGTCGGTGAAAAACGCCAAGGTTTACGACAAGTTCCAGTTCGAGAGGAACGGCTACTTCAGCGTCGATCCCGACAGCAGCGAGAAGAAGGTAAGCTGACGATAAACTTAACTTTAATTTTGATACAAACTAAAACCACCCGGTTCTAACGCATTGGGGGCATCGCCGGGTTACATGAATTTAACCCGATACTGTGAGATAAACAAGGCCCAGCCCACACCCTTGATGTTGCTCAGTGGGAGTGGGATTCACTTCTAAAAGCCAGGAGACGCCTGTTTTCTGGCACTCACCTCTGTTATGGGATGCTCGGCGTAGTTGTGGTCCGCGCGGACACTCTACCGGAGAGGCCCGCGCTCCCCGATGAAATACACCCCACTGATTGCCCTTCAATTTGAGAAGAAACACCGCACTTAGGTATGGTC
>JAXGGS010226629.1:0-10653 GCA_035585475.1 Armandia brevis | reverse complement strand
ATCAATCGTTTTTTACTGAACAGCTGAAAGTATAGATGATGAGGATTTACCCCGCTGAATTTCTGACGATAATTTATACACCACGAACGTAACACTATAGCCATCTACAAATGATACTATTGAAAATCGACGACGTGTGCGTGTACATGTGCGTGACATATATAAAAGTTATGAAAAGTTAAATAAAGACACGAGGGGCCATCGTTTATAGAAAAAAAATGTCTCTAGTGATCAATTATGAATGATGATGGTTGTTTGTAAATGCTGACTGTGTGTTTTGATAAATGTCGGTCGCGCCAGCAAGATCACAATCGATATCTAGGGTTTCTTTGCATCGATTGTAAAAAGGTTAACATGAAAATCGCCTACAAATGCAGCTTCGCGACTTGATGCTGGTGAAATCTATACAAAAGTATCCCTTTATTCGGTACTGCAGTTATCCATTATGTCTATGAATTATTACATATTATTTATACAGATTATACAGGTTTGTACAATGAACAGTATATTAATCAGATGACTGTAGAATAATGAACATTATGTCATTACCGCGCACACATTATTATAAAAGACAAACAATCACAGATAGAACAGTTGTGGAATCGTGCCCGCCGACAGTTGCCCCTATCTCGCCAGGCTCAGACTTAGGACAGCTGTCACTAAAAGCCACGTGGCTAGGTTCTCTACCCTGGAACCACCGTTTACTGTCTGCCTATTAGAATAAGCTTTATTCCCTGTGTCTCGGGCCTTAGACTTCTTAGTTGTCTGTAAATATGAGAAAATTGGCATCAGTTTGATAGACAGTTGGTAGAGTATGTAAAGGTCATATCTCGTAAATACAAAACAACATTAAATCTCTAAATGACTGAATTCTTCTGAATTTCCGGGTTGAAAATGTGTATGAGAATAGTAAGTAGGGAGATGAGCATACAGCCGTGTTACTTACGGGAGAAGGGGTTGTTGATGGCACCGTCTCGTTTTTACAGTGCTGACTCAGCTGTACAGAGGGACGCACGAGAATCTCCACCAGGCCAGCAGCCTCATCTTTATGTGTGCAGGCACTACTCCGTACTTGTCGGCGTATACAATCAACGAACGTGTCAAAATAACTAAAAAAAACAAATCAAAGTAATCATATAAGTAAGAAATATTAGTTCAATTGTCGATGATCCGCGCGATTGACTATTTTTATTGTAATCATTATCGTCCTTTAACATTAGAATTGCATGTCTTAATACTACAATTCGAGCTAATTCGTATGGAAGGGCGATGCTTCTTATGGCTTAACCATTTGACTGTGCAGTTTTATCACAACTGCATTTTCTATACAAGACAATAAGGCGTCACTCAACCCTGAGAATTGTAAAGCAGCTACTCACCCGCAATATTTGACCAACGTATTCTGGTCACCGACATAAATATGTCTAATTTCTGGCTCGGCCTGAGCTCTGAACTTGTTGTAGCAGATTTCCGATGCTGCGCTAAGTTTGATGAAGCAGAACTGATTCCTGGCATACACTGAAATAACCAATGCAGTAAGTATGACGCGAAAATTAGTTTCAAAAGTTACCAAGCAAAAGGATCAGCTCTAGGTACTATTCCTACGACTTGGTGAATCTGGTGGAATATGACAGACATATATTCTTACCTTCAAAGAAGTTTTTGTAGTTGCACATCTCAGCAATGCCGACATGTTCTGATAGAATCGTCTCTATATCTGCGTGCTCTGTATCTGGGCAATTCAGTTTTATATTGTTGGCGCAACGAGCCGAGTCAAAAAGATGTCTGGAAATTATAAGGTTACCGAAGCAAACATTATTATAAAGTCAAATATGAATAATTTGCTTTCGTGTCAACCTGGCTGGCTTGGCAATCAAATGGTAACCATTAGAATTCTATATAAAGTCGAACTTAAAAATCTCATTTTCAGATTTTGAAATCTCCTTACTTTGTATATGTAATTAATCAATTTACATACACCTATACACAGGGTATTGAGTGATAATCTGAATTAAGAGAAGGGGCGGCTGATAAAACTTACCTGCAGATGAGCCTGAGCTGCTCGACATCGACGCCGGTGTAAAAGTTTCCTCCGCTGGAGGTGAGAGCGTCCACCTGGGAGTTGTATTCCTGCAGACATCCTTCCGTGTGTCCAGGTACGTCCACGGGGCACGCGCTGCCGTACACGTGCGCCACTCCTGTAACAAACAAACACAATATCAATATCAATAACATCACCTCCATTAACACAGTTAATGCATCGGGTTAAAGTTGCAGCGCGTTTTAACTCGGTATTAGGTGGATGATCTTCAAGGTGACATTGATGTTGTATAGGATGCGACGTGCCCTGGATTGCGCTTTAAGGATGACGCCGGCCGCAGGGGAGGATCTGTCTCCGCAGCCCGCCTCCAGGTCGCGCGGCTGCTAGGTGACCTGCGCGTGTAATGACGAGGTTTGTTTCCCCGGCTAGGTGTAATCCAGATAGAGTTTCCTCATTACCAGGGGATTAGCGCGCTCGTCAGTTTTTGTTATGATTACACTGCGATCTATTCACGTCACGTTCACCATATCCGATACCGTATAAAAAACCTGATGCCCAGGCAGCGTTTCCGAGACAAGATGGCATCGCCAAGGACGAAAATGTCTACATCGCGACTGGTAAAATGCTATCGGTAGGGCGGAAAACTTGGGATATGGAATGTCATAGCTATGGATCGGCACGCAACAGTCCCGGGCTCGTGTTTATTCTACATAATGTTAGACACAAAGCAAACACCGGCGCAGGAAATCTACCAACTTTTCAGCTCCCCGCTTTTTTGCGCCAGGATCTGGGAAATTGATGGCCTGAAATAAGCCGATTTCATCATTCGCTTTATGACGTCGATCGGCGGCAGGGCGCCGGGAGGCTGAATTCACCGTCAGACGGGCATCATAACGCGATATCATTGCCTAACCTTCGCGCCAATATCCGCACGCGATTCGTGAGCGCGAAGAAACCCGAATATGAAGTGGGTCGGGGGCAAGTGCAACATTAGCCTCATCCCGGGGTGGGTGGCGCAGCGTCTTTCACGAACACACTCGATTAAGCGGCAGAAATAGGCACAAATTCGGCGCACTGCATCTCGAGGAGGAGGGGGTAATGGAAGTGTGACGATTAGGGTGATTGTGTTTCTTTATCCGGGTGTAAACAGATGAGTAGACGCTACCTGTTCTTCATCCCACCCACCCTGTCTCTGTAACTCATACACCACGTGTTTATCATCCGCAGGTAAAGAAAACCCGACTCATAAATAATCATCTACATTCTACCCTCACTGTCGAATAAGATATCTTAATGACAACCACCCCGCAGCTATACAGGTACTTTCGTCTCAGGCATCGATCTAATAGAATTAAGTACACATCAAATTCGATATTCAATTGTCTAAATGAATAGAAGACACCTATGCCTACGTATATATATTTATAGATTGCAGGGAAATTAATAAACAACTACCGGGTGTGATAACTTATTATTGAGGCCCTTAGGGGCATCTGGAGATATAAGCGTACTCATTAATACTCTGTTTCTACCTTATTAGGCTTCATGCAGATATTGCTTTAGGTTGATGCTTTTGTCATAAATATGTCGATACGTTCGTGATATCCGAGGAGCCAAATCCAGCGAACAAAGAAATATGACCGGAGGGATGCCAGAAGGTGACCTTGATATATCATACGAACATGACGGGGCTTTAGTCCTGGCTAGAAGGCGGGAAAATCGAGTCAAGGGGGGAGTTGTTCTGACGGGGAGAAACAGCAGAAAACACTCGACCTTGATTTTAGCGCGTCTTGACCGGCGGACTAAATCCATCACGGCATCTGAGTGAATCAACGTGCTCATCAATGGCGTCTGAGTAAAGGTGTTATGTCTCAAGCTCCCCGAGCTGGTCAACAATGGCGGTATATATCGAGGGCAAACCACTCAAGACAAGGGGCTCTCACCATCTTAGAGGAAAACACACCAGTCGCCTGAGGCCATCGAGGCATTGAAGTTATCAACAATGGCGATAACAAATGGTGGAGATGCTTTATAAGCGAAGGTTACCAAGGAGATGGGAAGGCCGCGGGGATATTCTTAACGTGTCCATCAGCATCTTGCTATAGGTGTAAATTGCTTAATGCTAATATCTTAAGTGTCCGTGGTTTATTTTCTGGTTCCGCCTAAGCCCATCAACAGGAATTCCTCGCGTTTCATTCGATTTGTTGGTGGCAAAAAGCAGAGAAGCGATAATGTGGATAATGGAGGGGAGGCATCCCACTACTTACGCCGTATTCTCCTCTCTGTCAGCATCACTAACAACTCCGGCGGTTACTGTTGAGTGCCTGTTACCAAAGACAACTTGCCAACTGCTAGGTTTTGTCAATAGGACACATTTATTGTGTTACTGGGAAAGGAGATGGGGGTGTTCCGTGAGCAAAGACGAACTGGTTTGGATTACATAGGAAAACCGGCGCGTTGCCTTTGAAATTAGAAAATTGTCACGTACGACGATCGACGCGCGCGACAACTGCTCGATGCGAGCGCCGGCCTAAATCAACTATTACACTCATACAAAAGCGCATTCTTAAACAACGCCCATCGATTATAATATATTGAAATAATGTTTCCTGGATGTCTAGTCTAATTGAACGTTAATCTAGGTTTAGTACTTTTACAGACATCCAATATCCTTAAGCTTGCTTAGTTTAAAAGTGTATTACCTACTGCTTTATTCACCTGGTGTAGTTTAATCACGTGGTCATGGTGCCAACGAGTAAAACCCTCTGTTTAGTTTGGTCCTGAATGGATCATTGTCGCCGCGAGCTCAGTCATTTGGAGTTTTAAAAACCCGGCTAATCGAGATAATACGGGATAAAGCGGTGGACCCTTCGTCTGCAGCCCAGCGACTAATGCTGATACGAAAACACGCGTCGAGGAATCATTAGTCAAGTTATCAACCCCTTTCAATCGCGCTGCGAGTAGAAAATTGTGTATATTAATTCACAGACTGCCTGTCTCCCTTTCTATGCGACATATCCACACTTATGGGGTGGTTTATAGTAGATTATTCCCCCTGATCCTACTTATTATAGATTTGAATGTAATCATACAGCTTAAGCACGACTGTGGTAACCGAGTGGTTCTCTCCTTCCTTAAGTTAACAGCTTTAAGGCTGAACTTTTAAAGGGCCCTTAGTTGCTGGAGATTACAATAAGTGCTCATTCTCTGATCGCTTTGTGAACGGTTTACACAATTAAAGGGGCGGTATGGTTTTCTCTTAACATACTATACACCGATATTACAACGATTCAAGGATGGTCATGACATCTATATTAACCTGCCACAAGGCTCTTATCATTGTTGAACAAAGTGTTACATTAATTCTGGTGCACTGACCACATTGCTATCAGATAAATCGAGGTGAGGTTGGATATTCAGCCCTCATTATTGCCTGGCATGCTCTGGTTGGAATACATGACAAACACGTTAAACATACCGCCCAAAGTTCACCCACACAGTAACCTGTCTGCGGCTTGGGGCAGGGAGAGAGAGAGGGAGAGAGCGCCGCCTCGAGACCGGTACTAGTATCCACCCTCTCCTCGTCCTCACCGGTACAGCCACCGTGAGAACCACGACGAGTCATTGATTTTAATCTATCACCGCGATATCGATTATGGGTTCTTTGATAGCCGGGGAGGGTACGCCGTTTATTACTGGCCTGACTTTGTTTTACGTTGATCCGGATGGATTAGACGGACACTCCACTGGAGTGTGTCGTCTGGCTGAATGGCTCATCCGCTCGTCTGAGTATACATCCCAAAGTACCCGCCATTCTCCATCGATGGTACCGTCAAGGCACGCGAGTCCCACTGTAGAGGAGGATAAACCAAACGTGGACAGCGTGGAGGGCAAAACAATCATCGTGTACTCACGTAGTGAACTGATCGCCAGTAAATAAAATACTGACACTGAACTGCTGCTTTGTTCACGAGAACCAATGTATTTGTATACGCGGTGAAATATGGGCCATAAATCTCTAATATTAGGCATGAGAGGACCATACGAGCAACTGTATATGACTCTCAACTTCAAGTTCGTATAACAATGTAAAAACTGGAGTAACAATTTATTACCAGACGATCGTTTGATTATCACGGGGAAGATCAATGCATACAGGCGGCCGTCTGAGTTTGTGTTGACACGAGATGGGGGAGCCCACGATGATGGGACCTCTCCCAACTTAGTTATATACAGACAAAATAGACAAATGATAAAAAGAGCAACTCGAGTCAGTATTACCGGAGGGCTAGAGCCATTTCGCTGATCAACAACTCCGGCGCAACACAGCTAGCGTCGGGGCCGGGGCAGAAAAAGCGGAAAACCCGGGCGTTGTTGGTATTGAGAGTGTAACCGCATGCCACGCAGCTTTCTGCCGCGCGGTTTGTTTTTGATACGCTTGATCTAAAGCTAATAACTTGACGAGCACGTATATATATCTATATCTACGGAGGATTCCCGCGGTTTTCTTTCAGCCGCCATCAAGTAAATACGTGGTCCCGGGAATAAGGTGGGAATGAGGCGTAGCTGCAGACGAACCGGTTGTTTTTGCTGTGTGTTTTTATCCGAATCCCCCCTGGGTAAGTTAGAAATCCTCGTGCCTGATAATTACACCCTGGAGCCCCGTGAAAACTGCTCCGCCAGTCAAGGGTGATCTATGCGAGCTGGTCCAGGAGGGTTCCTTGCATCCCGAGCGGCAACCGGTGACCATGAAAGGTTTTAGTGCAAATTCTCCGCGGCAGCGAGAGACCTCGCGATTTAGACGTCGTAATAAAAGACAGTTGAGGGAAATCATACCTATTTATATCAGCACAGGGAGACGCGAAATAAAAGTTTGAAAACCGTCCGCGTGCTTTTTCCCCTATCATCTCTATATCACACGCTGGGAAATCATCCATCTTACCCTGATCAGTCTGCCAGAGTCTGTCAGCGAAAATATTTACCTTTCCGCGACTCTGGCAAACAAGCCGCAGTTTTATAGAAAGCCTATCCACTTTACACCAATAAAATCTATTATCATATACCCGCGAGCGATCAGGTTTTTTCCATAATTGGTCGGAATCATCATCCTAATTATCATCAATCCACTATAAACCAACAGTGAAATTATATCTTAATCACACTGGGGGTTTAACATGGGAATGATCGCATACACACAGATGGAGAATTAATACATGTTGGGACAATATGGCGTCGTGTTCCTGCCATTTATCTCATTGTTTCGAACAAAAAGCGAGGCTCCCAGAGGTCGATGAGATAGAGTGGGACAATCACATTGATAATATCAGCCGACATAAAAACTTCGTGACGGTGACTAGACGTGCAGACAGAAAGTGTGCGATTTTGCCTCGTTTATATCAAGCGCTCTGTATTTAGAAATCGAGTGCGGTATTATATATAACGCGGATGAGAACGGGTAATTTTTGGTGCATTAGTCGGAGATGATGATGCAATTGGAAATCTGTCACGTAGTTTTCATGCCGGATGAAAACTGTGGGTCGAGGTGAATTTTCATGTGAAGTGTTTGCATAATCTCCCCCGTGCTTGGTGGATATTGTTGAGCCCTGTTTGGTTAAAGCGTTTTTGTTCTAATTAAAAAAGAGAGATGTGACATTATGAAAGAGAACGATTATTAAATTCGAGCACCGACGGCCACGCCGAAATCTCGAATTGAACACGAAGATGGGAGAGTCACTCAAAAATCAACCCAAGCAGAAAGCTAATTGATATTAAGCAATCGATAAATGTGTCGTCACCCATTACCTTTGAGAGATTTCTGGAGTGGATCTGCTCTGAATCGTGGGCATTTGTGGGTAATATTGTCATTCCGTGCATATCTCCGACATGTCGTTATTGTGTCGGATGAAGTTGATCCTTAAGACAAATGATTTTTGTAGAAGTAGGTCACCGCCAAGGACATGTGGATAAGTGTTGAAGACAATGTCATACACTTAACGCAGTGAGCTTAACCAACTGTTATGGTTCATCCCTTTATCAGATCAGCGACAGATTTAAAGGATTTTCTCTCCATCTCTACTGACACAAACACCATACATTGTACATACATGTACTAACATGGATTAGCGAAATACCTCTTCCTCTCAGGGGTCACGAAGACCAGCTGCACCTCAAGTGCCCCAAGTATGCGACCAGACGTTATGACTACTATCCCATGAGCAACCTTACCCTACTCTACCCTGACCCTACCCTGACCCTACCTTGACTCGTCCCCTAGCTTGCACCCAGACTGCCCGGGGTTTAACTTCCCCTCACCCGTCACCTTCTCGCACCCAGCCCCGGAGACAGACCTGCCCTTCCCCTGTCACAATCTCGCCCCTCAGCCCTGGAGACAAACCTCGTCACGTTTGATGTTAGCACCTGACAACAGGAGCAGGTAAATCGTGTCGGAACCGCTTAAGCACACTCGAGAGTTGGCAGCAGATGAAAGCGGGGGTTGAGTTTGCCCCAGTCCCCAGCCCTGACATTATGTTAATTTACAGCTTCACAAACATCGCAGACGCCCTCTATCGCCATTAAAACCAATAAAACCGACGTGAACTAAATTTTCACCATCTCATAAGCTCGCCGGTTATTGAGGCCGGACAAAGCGCCAAGGTGAGGCTTATGGACAAAATTATTCGGCGCAAACATCGAAGTCTCACCAGCTAAGGCAGCGAAGTTTGTTGGCCCGGATTCAAGAGCGATTCAAGTGTCATTACACCTCTCAACGCTGAAAAAATGGACAAGGATTTCCACTGTTGTCTAAATATTTGCAGGGCATGATATGTTTATCCTGGGCATGTGATATTCAATAAATAACCCCATTTTATGCGGGATTAACAGTCCGTGTTGAAGACCTATCTTTCTAATTCCAAATTACATAGGGTATTGTTATTCGTCGCTCTACGTCTGTTCAGATAAGCTGTTCTGGGTTTGAAATCGCACGACTGCCGAGCGACTGATAGGAATGCATGAGCGGGGCGACAGCTAGAAAAAACAGCCAGGGTTGACACTGTCTTTGTGGGCGCGAAAAAAGCAAATCTCGCTGCGAGAAGACAAATTGAAAAACCTCATTCGTCAATTTGGCTATGTCGAGAGATTATGTCAATCTGAGCACGCGTGACAAGAACAAAGGGATCCCGTCGCGGGTAATCCACACCCGGGAAAACATGGACGAGTCCCGCGCGAACAAGCTTCCATTCACAAAACTCGTCTGAATTTTATCAATGTGTCTAGCGAAAAACCTCTATAATACCAACGCTAACGTGGCTTCAATCTGCTTGTGGAGAAAAGAGTAAATTGCGAACGTTGAATATCTCAAGTAGATCCAGTTAGCTGGCTTCGGCAGACCAGGGGCAAACATGGCGGTTTTGCTGGAGCTGCTCCATGGGGGAAAATCCAGGGCGTTTAGTAGTTTTATCCTGAATTCCGCACGCTTAGATCGATAGCAAACTCTATCAATAAATTAAACCAATTAACGAGCGGAAAACTTTGAAATGGGCCTGAGGGGCGGGGGGAATGCCAGATATTTTTAATTTGGCACGAGGATTTCCCCCACAGGTGATGTACGGTATCACATCAGAGTAAATTGTGAAGCTGAGAGACTCGATTCGCCACTAATCGGTGATCTGGGATATGGAATGATTATCAACGGCCAGAGGCACAATGTCGTCCGATCAATGTAAACACGAGCATTTCCCCGCCATTTTTATTACCCGTCACTGCCTTTTGTTTGTAAACTTAGCGGGTTTTAATTTAACAGCCGATCCCTCGTTACAACCGACTGATTACAGTATGTGATGCCCGGAAATATTTGTTAGGGTAGTGATAGTTTGTTTAGACCCAAGCGGTTCGATTTTTGTCCGGAAACGGGCACGTGACCATCTCGCGAGACTAAACACCGGACACGTGACTTAACAGCGATGGTGAGCGGTAGACTGGTGTCAGGGCGATATTCCACTGTCTATACCCGCCAGTTGATGCTGAAGTGACCACATCGATGACCACACACACAAACATTTATAAACCTAATCCCAGTATAATGGCTTCGGCTTCAGGCCAGACACCAACATTCAAAGTTTATCTAAACAAACTGGGACATCGAGTATTGCATCTGGGAGATCATAGATCAGAAAAGTTAAATGACTCATTACACCACGGTCCTGTAAAGTAAACATCATTTAAAAATGTTTGGGGTCCTAATCGTCATTAAAAATGTATGTGAACGATTCCACCGTTTCTTCGTTCGCTCACCCTGGAGCAGACGCTCGAGCCAACACTGTGTCAGGCTAAGTAGGTCAAGTGTAGAACCTGACCCGGAGTAATCACCCTCGGGCGCTTCCCACCCTCATATCTACCTCATATATCTGTCCACCCCCTGCACCAATCATTAACCCAATTAACAACGCTTTCCGAGGTAATGAGCGGTGCCACTTAAATGCGCATCAATCAGACATTCCGAGATGCGCAGATTAGATGCTGCATTCTTGCCGTCTGTCTGGTATCCAGTCTGTTTATAAACAGTTTGTCTAGCAGATAAAACGCTCGCTTCACGCACCATCGAACGATCAAAG
>JAXGGS010226518.1:0-15726 GCA_035585475.1 Armandia brevis | reverse complement strand
AACAACCAAAGTAGTTTTACGATACTACTTAGAGCTGTGCATAAAGAGGGGCGGGGTCAATTTTATCGAGGGTGTGGGTGTGGTACCCTTAATAATCCGATTTATATAAGATCGATGCTTCTTTTTATTTTTTTTAAAGAAAAGAAAATACAATAACATTATGAGCAAGATTTATTCTCTTTCGAAACATATAAACAAAATTTATAAACTTGATTCAAATTTGATTTAAGATAGATTGTAATAAGGACAATATAACACAGTTAATATATGCAGTAATAATCGAACGTAAAAATCTACAACTATCAAGAGCATTTCAATTTCTTAGACTCATTCCTAGATTCAGAATGCTTTGTTTCGAAACAAGAATTGTTGAAATCTTTTGCCTCCTCAATATCCTGCAATAGAAAAATGTGTTGAAAGCTATTAAAAAATAATTTTAAATTTAAAGACACGTATTATACAACTTTTCTGTACGCACTTTTGCTGGGGTCCACCAGTCTAAGACGAGGAGAAATAAGTAATTTATCACAACCACGAGGATGAACACCATTCTAGCCACTTGGCCGGTATGCATGTACCTGTTTGAAAATTTGAGAGATTGCAGATATGAAATTAATTCTTCAAAACCAACAGCTATCAATTCGAGACCCGAGTCTGCGTATTCTACTGTACCTTCTTATTCTTTCGGCAAGATCAAAATCTTCCTCAATTGAAAGCATGTCATACACTTTTTGTGTTCTCTCGGAGACGTTCATCCAAGTGTAAAGTTTTTTTACATTCGCATGGGCCTCAAACGGAGGTGTGTATCTCCCATTGATACGATCAATGATAGCATGATCGAGTTCTTCGCACATTGCTTTGGAGCTGGCCTCTGCCATACGAACGAGATTTGGTGGAAACACTTCAGGAATTCCTCCTACTCTCGTCGTCACAACCTGTAAGCCGCAACATCCCGCCTCTACTATTGCCATGCAGAATGCCTCAGTCAATGAAGTGTTTAAAAATATATCACCCTGCACAAGCACCTAAAATATAATGGGAAATATGTACCTGATATTGAAAATGTAATTCACAAGTTACACTTGTCACCCACATAGCCGAGATGGGTATGTTTTTTAACAAACTATAAATCTAATATGAATGATAACTTACATCCCTGACTTTGTCATGCTCAACTGTGCCAAGCATTTTTACTCGATCCTGTAGTTGATATTGTTCCCTGACCTCTTCTATGACAAGACGTTTAGGTCCATCGCCCCCTGATAATCAAGCGTATGAGAGTATTTCAGTTTAATCTGATGTTTACATTAATTGCGTATGAATTATTGTATGTGTCATACCTATTATGAAATCTACCGTCGGATACTTTTTGCAAATATCAGGAATAATAACGCCAAGCATATCAGTTCCTTTTCGATAAACAAGCCTGCTCATTACTACAACGCGTACTGAAATATAAAGTTTCGTTATAGGTCAAAGCATCGAATGGTACACACGATGCACTATTAAATGTATCAATTGCTAACTTCTTTCTGGGTCACGTTGAGAGGGATCTGGTGTGAAGACAGTGGAATCTACTGCGTTTGGTATCACAGAGACCATCTGAGGCTTTATGGCAGCTCTTAAAACAGTGTTTTCTTTGCTAAGTGAAAAAAAAAACATCTTAAAGATACAGTTAATGCATTCGAAGCTGGAATGAGGCACACGTATCAGACGTATTCACAAATACAATACCTCGTGTGGGATACACATATGGCATGGTTTACTCCTGCTAGTGAAAACTTTAGAATTTTGTTCGTGAGTATTGAGCTAAGATCAGCAAAACCAAAGAGTGAATGATCTGTAAAAACAACTTTGACTCCCATTGTCTCAGCGTGAAACATCGCCTCGTGAGCAAGAGTAGAAAAAGCCTGGAAGACAAGAGAGGTGCATTTGCAATTTTGACGATGCCATATATTTGACTGCAATGTTTTAAAAAATAAAAAGAGACCATTCACTTACAGCGTGTCCATGTAAGATACTAATTTTCTCCCTTATGAGGATGTATCTGATGATTGGCAACGTGGAGAATACAGTTGGCATTATACATTGATTATACACCGGTTTAATTGGTAGATAGTACACCTGAAAACAAGAAATTAGAATTCAACACTAAAAATTCACAATGGGGGGTCATTAAATAATTAAAACATATATCGCCTAAGCAACCTGTTCTCACTTTCAGTCCATTGGTAAGATATCTGACCCCTGTTCGGTCTCCGTAGCAATGCGTAATGATTATCACTTTATGTCCTTGCTTTAATAGACACTGAGATAGCTGGTATATGTGACTCTCGACCCCTCCCATGTTGGGGTAGAAGAAGTCTGAAACCATGCTGAAATCAAAGAAAGCCGGTAATGGTTTTCTATCTTTTTCATTAAAAGGTTGGTGTCCCTGATGTAAAACTTTGAAAACGATCTTTATCTATAATCTATAGCTAGTAGGTCGTCACTCACCATATTCTATGCCTCATATTTAATCAGACTGTATGGGTCTAGTGATCAATTTATGAGCTGCTCGTAAACTAGGGTTTGCGCTTGAAGTATTCGTGTGGACGATAATATAAGATTGTTTATATGTGTAGCATCGATAATGTCTGTTCGTTTAGTTTATCTGTTGTGAAATTTTGACAGATGTCGAAGCTCATAAACGGCAATCCAGCTAAAAAAAGTTTATTACTCGCAGAATTCAATACTTCAGACGAAATGTAAGTCCATATTTGGAATGTCGGTTGATTTAAGATCATCTTAAAGACAATGATTATCCAGATAAATGCAATGTATCTTTGAAATTACTATGTTCGTATCATTTGAATACACAACTTTTTAAATGTTGGCTTTAGTGCAGTTAGTAATACGTGTGCATATATCGGGTTATACGTTAAACTAGATTCTTGACGTAAATTGACAATCTTATCGTAAACGACATGATGCTTCTCTTTGAAGATGGATTTAGACGTTATTGACGAAGACTATCCCCACTTTGCTCCAGACCTTGGAGATGCCGAGCTTATGGAACAGGTACAGTGCACATACCAGTACTCACTTCCATGTGTTTAGTGTAGGACAGCTTAATCAAATTGAACCAAATTTGTGAAAAACATTGATAATCATAAGTTGTATATGATGTATGTAGATATTACAAGCCAAAAAGGGAGACCCCAGTCAGTTTGCCAGCTATTGGGAAATGGATGAAAATGACGTAGACGAAGCAACAGATGAGGAAATACAGAGTAACGACCAGTTTTCACATTATAATAAATAGGTTTATTTTTTAAAACCCATTCCATGTAATGTAAATATTGAAAATACGAGACAGTATATCATCGTTCTTTTTTAGATGATCCAGTGTTACGGACATTGTGGGCTGCGGAAAGAGGAGAGATGGATATTCTCAAAGAAATGATCCGAACAAATGCAGATCTGATTATGGCTAGAGACAGAGATGGATACACACCTCTTCATCGAGCATCGTATGAGGGGCACATGGACATCGTCAAGGTAAGAAAAAAACACGTCTTATACGGATGGATATTTCAATTTCTTGAACCAAAGATTCATATACAATGTATCAAACAACCGCTTGCATTGTCCTGCGTAACAAGGGCAGGAGTCGTAGACCGTCGTATAAAGGGAACATATGAGTTGAAATCATTGCAAATGGAAAATCTTACATCGATGTTTGTCTTTCAGTTTTTGTTAGAAAAAGGTGCGGATATAGAGGGTAGGACGTCTGACGGATGGACGCCTTTACATAGTGCAAGTTATTGGGGACAATCTCTCGTCGCTGGCTTCCTGCTGGCACATGGTGCAAATATAAATGCGCAAACTAATGGAAAGCAGTCTGCTTTACATTTAGCTGCTAATGGCACGGAATCTGTGGATGTTTTGAAGTTATTATTGATGAACCCATTAACTGACTTTACCTTGATAAACAGACAAGGTGACTCGGCTAAAGCAGTTGCCGAGAGAAACTGTAAACATTATCACCTGTTTGAAATAGCTGATCCAGCGATTAATAGTTTAAAAAAACAAGATTCAAATCTGGCATTAACTGAATGAATTAAAGTGTTAAGCAATAGAGTAGATTTATAACATGTTTTTTATTCCACATTCACATCATATTTAAACAACTTTTGTATGCATTTGTATACGGTAATAAATTTATATTTAATTATAATACAGGATCGTACTGTTTTCAAATTTATCAGTATAAAACTTAAGCTTCTCATTAGCTGAAGTTAGTGAGCGCAGCTTATTTTATTTTACTAGCTAATGATAGATTATAGATTATAAGAAGGTATCGTCTATTCATCGGTCCACTCGAATGGCTCTGGTGGCTCTGGTTCCTCTTCCTCTTCTGCTTTAGGACCTCCAGCTGTAAAAATACAAATGTATATTAGTAACTATAATACATAAAAAAAACAGGTTAAATTAAGCTCGACAAGTATTTATTAGGTTCCCGAAAATACATGAATTCCTAACCTGCAATTGGTTCAATAATGTCTTGTTTTTCGCCTGGTTTGCTGTCCTTTAGAATGAGGATTCCACCTATTGCAGCCTCCTTAAGTGGTGTGTATCTCGAGTCATCAGGCATACTGATAACTTTCAGCTGTGATTTCATCACTCGAGCTGGGTTAGTCAATATCTCAAATGGTGGCTCGATTTTCTTCTCTGTTGTAAAAAATGGGAGATGAAAGCTCGGTCATTTACACTTGTTTTACAGGTAGGTATTCCAAAATACACTGATATACGAATTGTGGTTTAAGATCAGTTAACTTACGCTTTTCTTTTTCTTTTTCTTTCTCCTTTTCTTTTTCTTCTTTCTCGTCCTTTTCCTTAGTTTCCTTGGCCTTTTCTTTTGTTTCTTTCTCTTTTTCCTTTTCTTCTTTTGTGTCTTTCTCTTTGTCGGCGTCCTTCTTTTCCTCATCAACCTCCATTTTTTCATCCTTCTTTTTCTCAGCCTCCTTCTTCTTTTGCTTGGCTGTGATACTGAGAACAGCGGTTTCTACTTTTTCGCCCTTCTTGTCTTTCTTCTCTTCCAGGGGCGGTACATATGCGAATGTTGATGGCTTAGCATTAGATTTAATATCAATCTTGGGCATGTTCAGCTCTGAATTTAAGCCAACGACGCAGGTAGGGGTGAATGATATAGCGAGGAAGTGCGTCAGTGGGTACCAGTACCAGAACTGACAGAACACCAACAACCCGACCACTGTGGGCATGTTGGTGTGTCCAGTGCGAGACTGCAAACTGATACTACAATTTCTGCCTCCAGCGTCGATGATTCCTTGTGCGAGAATAGCACCGAACTTTGCCATAACATCTTCGTGTTTGTCGCTGATAACCTTAGCGTACATCTGCCTAAAATGGGCCATTTTCGGGCAGGTCACCTTAGGAGAAAAACATTATCATATTATTGCCGTCACAATTATCAAATACATGTACATTAAATGGGACAAAAATAACGACGTTTATAATACTTACATCATTTTGTTCAATGAGGATCATTGCGGAGGCGATAAGAGCTCCCTGTCTCACATAATTTACTGGGTCGTTCGTCATAGGCTCAATAAGAGTGATGGCTTCTTTCAGACCAGTACCAGCGCATGCGATTCCAAGGGCCATGGCAGCACCGTACCGCACATGAGGGTTATAGCTCTCGGATAGAAGTGATACGACACTCGGGCATTGCTCAGGTGTGCGGAACAACAGGAAGCCCAATGAAGTTACGGCAGCCCTCCTGACGTCATCATTAACGTCACTGACTGCCACGTGCAAAAGCCTCCTGATTGCTGCATTATTGCCAGTTCCACAGTAGGCCATTGCTAAATAACAAATCAATATTTTCTGAATTATGTCTTTCTGTGATCTGAACAAAAAAAAAGGCAACCCTCATACTAATGTACTTACCAATGGTGTACATTCCGGACCACCGGAGAATTGGATCTTTGTCACCGGTGAGATCGTCAATCAGGGCATCAGCCTCCTCGAGCCGTCCGTACATCGTGAAAGCTATACCAACGGCGATACCTCGGAGGATCTTCTCGTGCTGAGTTTCTCTAGCGTAAGCCAACATATCCTCGATCGCTTGGGCAGATTTCGTGCCCAACATAACTAAACCAATGGCCAGGCCGGCTGCTTCTCCTGTGACAGCGTCATCTTGGTAGAGACAGCCTTTTAATGTATCGTAAACGTCTTGCCTGGCAGTTCCCATGGCAGCCAACCCCAGACCTAGACATCCGCCGTGTCGAACAATGTCGGATGGAGCATCTTTTAATTGTTGAAGTAAATAATCGTTGATTTCGCCACCGTGATTAGCATGGATGAGGCCCAGAGCAAATAAACCGCCTCCTTCTTGGTAGCTGCTACCCGGTCCACTATCTTTCGGGAGATAAGTGGACATTAAACTAAGTGCTTCCTTTTCGTGGCCTCGGTGAATAACACCCAGACTGGCCGTTGCTGTGAACTTTGCCCAGTTGGTAGCTCGAGACAACCATTCCAAGTTGTCCCTTAAGAACTGGTCTGAGGTGGTACCGCTATGCATGAATGCGTTGGCGACCACCGTGGCGTTGTGGCAAACAGAATTTCTGACAGCGTCCTGAAGACACAACGGTTTATTTGACTTAGAAAAATTGATTCCAAATTACCGATTATCGTACTAGCGATTATGGTATGCACAATGATGCTGATGAATGAGCTAGTTAAGAAAGTACATATACATGTATTTACCTTGGTATTTTTCAAAATCAAAAGATCGGTCTTGTTAGTCCTGATCAAGAACTGAAGATGCAGAGCAATGGTAGTTTCACCCCCAAGAATGGTATGTAACTTTGTAAACCGGTCGACCAATGCTTTGTCACTGTCGCTCTAAATAGAAATAACGTATGGTTAACATGGATTTGAGAAAAGAAAACGCTGCGGTGACTAGATCAGGATGTAGGCGGTGAGTTAAAACGAAAAAGTGTTATTAATAAATATTTTACCAATTCCTCTGCTTTTGGTGGGGCAGCGGGCGCACTTTCGTCAGTCTCCATCTCTGTCTCTCCCTCCTTCTTTTCTGGCTCAGCCTTCTCTGACGTAAGAGGACCCGGGGAAGCAGCTCTCAGGGCAGTTTGTATACGACCTAAAAACTGCTGAGTGGCACTCTCATACAAGTCAAATCCAATTTGATAAGCTGTCAGAACGCTGTCTTCATCTCCCTTCACTAGTTTTTCCATAATATCAGCTACAGCTTGAGGATCGTCTAAGAAGATGAGACACTGGCAAACATTGATGAAGTCTGGTTTCGCTAGGCCCATATACAGTTTAACCAGTACACGCAAGACTGTGCTACGGAACTGCCTGCTCTGGATAAGCGACATACACACTTTGAAGGCATATGTCAGCATTCTTGGAACATCATCCTGAAAAGATAAAGGCCAGAAATGAGAGGTCGCCCACATTAATTGATCATATTGTTTAACATAATAAAAGAATAAACTCAATTTGAAAAGAAGTACCGATTTAAGAATAGCATTTTCGAAAATGTCTATTCTCCTGGTCTCCAGAGCTATTCCGACTGCTTGTTTGAACTGATGGTCATCGAAGCACCTCTGAAACATTCGGTTGACAACAGCTTCTAGTCGTGGATCAATTGTTTTTTGCTCGCCACCTTCTGCATTCTCTAGACGAAGTTTTGTGTAATGGTCGATGCACTTTGCTGTAAAGGAAGGTGATTTTAAAATATGAATGTTCTGATGGCTAAAAATAGGTATAAACATGCCAACCTATCAAACTAATTTTAAGTATAATCAACACATAGGCAACATCATAACGTACCGACGATTGTCTGTACATATTCCGTTGTATTATTTACATCAAATAAACCCTCTGCTCCAAGAGCATAAGTCAGGGAGTCTTCGAAGGCCCCAAGATGATAGTACACCTATTAAGAAAACAAGAAGAAACCTTCGATTAGAGAGTCTATGCAATAATATCTAGGCATAATATTTAAGTCTTTGAGGACTGCAATAGAGTAACGAAACAATAAAAATTACTAAAAGATATTTACCTTGGAGGCGACCAAAGCAGATAAATTGCGATGTTTGAAAGATTCATCTTCATAAAGGATTTCACTGAAGGTAAACAAATACATTAATTTCTAAACGAAAAACGTAACTAAATATTGTAATCTTGACTTTCAGACAGGTTTACTCATACACTCACATTTTGTCCACATGCTCGGATATTTCAGGCCAAAATACATCCACAATATCATTGAGCTTATTGAGCGAAAAACATTTAATTTCAGGCTCTGGTTCCTCGAGAAGTGCAAGCACTCCAGCTAAAAATGGAGAAAACGTAAACATTTCACTCATTCGTATGTGGAAACATGACTAAATACACAAAGATATAACTCAATGTTTTCCCCGTAACTCATAAAGGTAATTGTCGGGCAAATTTTATTATATGATTTGAATATAGCTCATTAATAAACTGAATACACATTTTTTGACATATGACAAAGCTTTACGGGAGCGATAATATGCAGTTTTCCCAAAACTCGAGATTTGCGGTATATTTTCAGGCAATTTTCGATGTCAGCACGAACTATCTTTTATCATTCACTTGCCAAATAGTTCGTACATGCGTTTAATATACATATCAATAGAAAACATACCGGCAGATGTGATATTCATCCTCATTTTCACGATTTTCGCTTTTCGACGCGACCGGCAAAATTGCTAGTCACGGTTACATATACGGCCACTAGAGGTCGCCAGTAAAGCGACAGATTAAGCAGGAGTACACCACGACGAAAACCATTTAAGCCAATAACCAATTCGCCAATCTCACCCGGTATGAACACCAAAGAAAGCAGTGGCCAATCTTATTATATGTAGAGTCAATATGATTTACATCATACCATACAGTTGAATAAAGTTCCTAAGAATCATTAATTGATTTTGTCAGTCTTGCCAAAGTTGTGTTAAATGTTCATTTATGTCTGTAAATTTAATATGCAGTGTAATATTAAGTCTTACGGATAATGAATAATAATATTGATACACTAGTATTTTTCTCTTTGTTTCATCAATAATCTAACTTATAAATTAATTCAAGTACCTAACCATCAAATATTTCATTCGTTAAATGATTACCCCGGCGAGACTTCGAGTGAGAAATACATGAGATACTATATGATAAAAAACAATCCACTGTTGGGCTCTTCTTCTTCACCTTGAAATTGTTAATACATCATACAATTATTGTATCTTTAAACCATATTTCATGTTCTGTAATTTGTCTCGCAGGCCCAGGAGTGCTGAGTTTTAATTGAGTTATATTTCTACTTTCCAGCTTTATGTAACGAATAAACATCACCACAATTAATTCTCGCCTTTTGTGGTCATTCTGAATGTCACACCATGCATTGTGACATCCCGATAGCTGTTGCCTTATATAGGGCAAATTGTTTCATTATAATCCTACAGTGTAAGTCAAACTGTTTAAAAGTGATAGGTCACCGATTGTTGGGGATAGACAACTACATGTTATGTGTATCTTTTAATGGGTCATTTAGTGGATTGCAATATTGTTTCCATCAAAATTGGTGCAATCAATTTAGAAAACTGTTCTAAAGTTCAATAAACAGTAACAAAGTCAGAATATTTCATGATTTCATGGGTGTGGTACACCACATGGTCACAGATGCACAAAGCCAAGTTCAGGGTTCTTAGTGTTGCTAGTGGTGTACTCCCTTTTTAAAAAAGTAGTATCAGAAGTAGTATAATGGGTCTTAGTTTTACAATGTATTGAGTAAAAAGCTCACAATTTGTGAAATTGAGTAAAATTATTGTGAATTAATGAAAATTGTGGTAAATTATACATATAATACCACAAATATAATAAGACACTAAAATAATACCATCCCCGTTACCATCAAGCGCTGCGCTTGAGTGAACCGGAAGTTCATATTGAAAGAAGAAATCACCGCTTAAAAGATTGGTATAAGTTTGGACTAAAATTACAGCAATTATTGCGGGAGATATCCGCTCCCGCTATGACTTCAGGGTTCCCGAGCCAGGAGGCAAGGCCTCTAAAGAAGGCTCGCCTAGGCCCATGGGGACCTGATGTGTATCCGCAAGATCCGAAGCAAAGAGAGGTATACTATAGTGTTGATATTTATTTTGCCATCATTGTTTATATAGAATACACGCAATTTTAGGTTCTATGTGACAGCGATTATATTGTTCTGTATCAGCTGAATATGCATTTTACCAGCTTCCAATACGATTCCCTTGATGGCTCTTATGCCGTGACGGAATCTATAGCTGGTTTTAAACATGTACGCTGAATCAACATTATAGCTAGCATGACCACATACTATGTATTTCCTTGAGGCCTTGTTTCATTAATAAACACTTTGAGTAGCTTGTTCTGAAACTACTCACTTTGGATATTGGCCCTGCTAGCATATTGCTGCACATGTGTTTTTGATACAGTGAAATTAACCCAATAGAATGCTCTCCTAATGCGTTAAAGATACAGTACCCTACGTTCGACAATGAAGGCTGGTCATAAAAAAACCTTACTTGTAGGTGTCTGCCATATTTTTTTTCCTATCTTACAGGATGAATTAACTCCTACGAGTGTGAAACATGGCTTTTCGAATGTACCCAGTATCAAAGATGAGGTTTGTATGGTTTATGCCTTCACGCATATCATTCCGATTTTATAATTAAATGATATGTACACTTTGTCTCTCAAGTTATTGTGATATATGTACTGCCACTTTGTGCGTTTCTCAATCGCTTTTTTGCGAGACTGCTGCAATAAATGTTTAAAGCCAATTACATTTCTTTATTTTAGTACGATTCAGCAAAGTCTTATAACATCAGTAACGAAAAGGTAAGTTATATTTATGTTATTATATCAGTAAATAAAAAGGGTCTATTGATGTGTAATGATTGTTGGAAAGATCGTATGATTGTTTCTACTTTATTTAATAGAACCTGTAAATTGACCGTAATTGATTCCTAGTAACAGTATAAAAAAAAGGGCCTTTCAACAACTTATTACAATCTAAAAGTATCTTACAATTTGAGCTATATGTATACTGGTAATACGTTCTTGAAAGCTATTCCGCCCAAGTTTATGATAGACATTGGAAATCTAAACATTTTTGAACTGCAAAGATACGTTTTATTTAATTTAAATGTCACTTTGGAAAATTACTATGTGTGTAAGTGCTATGAATGCGTTTAAATTTTAGATCAGGAACCATTTGATCACAAATCTGGAAAACACAGAAAAGAATGTATGTAATCCGACCAAAATACCCTCTTACTTAAACCCCTTATCCTTGCGTTACTCTGTGTTGTTACTGTATATGCCCATAACATATTCATCTCAATTGGTGAGGTAATACACACATTTATGAACATTTGCATTGAAACGGTGTTAACCACCTTTAACAGATCCCCTCAATCTGTGTCTAATCACCTACTTTGATGTTCGCCATAACATTTTAATCATGCGTTTAACGGAGAGGTCACAAGTTCCACTCAACAGTATTCGCTTTGGACAACTCCATCGCCACCAGTGATTTACACATAACCTACTGTATGAATGGTTCGGTGAACGTTGAATAAACTTACCGGCACCTGGTATTACTAATTAACTGTAGGAACTTCACCAACTTGATCAACTATTTCACTATTAGTTATATTAACAGATACAGGTTATGATTTATTTGGAATAATGATATATGATACTTGATACTTAATGTTGGTGTTAGTGTAATACATTAAAGATACTCCATATTCCTCTCCTCGATGTGGTTGTACCTGTATGTAGATGCATCGTTGGGCTATTTAGGTCGAGGAATTTCAACATGTTCAATACTCGTTTCAGATTCAAGCATTCTTTGAATCCATCATAGCCAAAAAACAAGAGATCAATACATTCTCAGATCAGGGAAAGAAGAAACTACAAATTAATACTAAGGATAATTTCTGGCATGTAAGTGGATCTGTTTTTACTGCTGATTTTGTTAGAGAAGTGCTTGATCATAGAACAAAAATTTCTCACTGAACATAAAATAGTTGCTATTTTTTTATTTCAGTTTCGAACCAAGCAAGCCACCGACACTTGGTTCAAAGATTTAGCGAGCAACAAACCGTTAACACACCTAGCGAAAAGGGTAAGTTGATACAGGTCGAAAATGTGTGAATTGGGCAAAAGTAGTAAGATGTAAATTTAAATGTGTGTATAAATACATGTTTTAAATCGTAGGTGCCAATTTTTAATATCGCGAAGAAGGAGGATATATTTTCAACCCTAATCGAATACAACATTCCCTTGATCAGAGCAACATGGTTCATTAAGATGACCAATGCATATCATACCGCTATCCAAGAGAATACTAAACAAAGAAGACGACCTGCGTCTGATCCGTTCATAGGTAAGTCGGCGACTCTCTGTCCGAAGGTTGATGCTAGCAGCAAGCCTATGACTTACTCAGCGTATGTTATTATATGTCTAATAACACCTGGTAAATACTCTGTGCCTATACATCACGTGACACTTCATGGCCTTTTTCTTTGGTGTTTATAGATTGGTCTCAAGCAGTGTGTAAATTCCTAAAGGAACACTTGATGAAAATTATCGAGTACTACCAGGGAAGCTCTTCTACCACTAGTTTTCTGACAGCTGGCTCTACAGCTCCGGTGGTAGAGATTGACATCACGATGCGACACTGGAACTACTGTTGTCAGCTCGCCAGGCATATGTACGAGGAGGGTCTCCTTGATAGGCATGACTTCCTTGGCTGGTTAATGGATCAGTTGGAGAAAAATAAAATTACCGACGACACGGTACTCAAAATCGTTCTGGCTCAAATACTTGGAGTAAGTGGATAAAAACAGACTAAACCACGTATTCACCGCTTTATTTATATATAGTTAATCACAACATACACAAGACTGGCGACTAGAAGTGTACATTTTTTCTTACAGTACACCTCAGAGTTCGTGCAGTCACAATACATGTCGAGAAGACTTGCCCACTTCGGCTGCAAAAAGTTGTCCCACATGTTAGCAGAGTCTGGCTGTAGTTCTCCGCGTACTCAGTCGCCTATGCTTACAGGTGGAACGAACGGGTAGGTTAAGTTTTAAACTAAAAAGTACTTTTAGTATTGAATTAAAATTGAAAACCACATGCATGATTGTCATAACGGCGTTATGCTTTATTAGTTAATTGCGAACTTTGATTTCAGCAATGTGACATCGGCTAGCGCAAATCAGAACGGGCCGAATTCCTTGTCTGCAGCATTTGTAGAGTACACCAATTGTCCACAGCACAGGAGTGTACTTTTGAGTTTGTGTGCCATTCTTCAAGCCATTGCCATTCGGTGCCCCGGAGCTTTGGTGTGGCACAATCTGGGAGAGGGGAAAGGTAATCATATGCTGGCCGGCTCTCCTCTTGATCTCCTCAACTGCGCCCCGTCGAGTCTCCCGATGCCACCTGGAGTCGATAATCAACAGGTACTGTCATGCCGAACAATACCCTCTTTAACGACCAGTTCATTTCCATTCTATGTGCGTGACTTAACATGCCGGTACATGTATGTTGTTTATTCGTAGATTCGAGGCCAATTGAGAGCTGCAGAAAGGCAAGTCATTCTCCGTGGTAGAGCGGCTGAGCTTCGTTGGTCGTCTGACAAGTGCGAACAGTCCAGCTCCGGTTTAATCATCTCAAAGGTCTTACAAGTGCTGGAGGCTCTTGACAAGCACAATTTCGATAAAGTAGAGTCGAATGGCTCACTGGAAAGTCTTTATCACAAGGTGTTCCGAGCTTCTCAAGTTAAAGATAACAATGAGGTAGGCTACTAACGATTGTTCATAATCAGATTGATATTTTCAAATCCCCGTACATACTGAATATAGATAAACATGCTGCGTCCGAGTTGTAATAATCATGTTGTTTTTCTCCTTACAGTCTGTACAGATCGGTGATAATCCGATTGTTAATTTACTGTGCGAGTGGGCGGTTAGTACCCAGAGATCGGGAGATAACAGGGCGATTGTTGTCGCTAAACTAATAGAAAAACGGCAGAACGAAATCACAGCTGAGGTATTAATGTGTTTAAATAACTTAACGCTGTCACGACGAGTGATTACTGCAGTTATGTAACTAAGTGACATGATTTATAATGTGCTTATTTTTATAGAAGTTTGCTGAAAATGATATGGGAGATGAGAGGGAGTCCATGGGATCCGATGTGATGGCGCCACTAGGTGTCCCACCATTCCAATCACTGCTTATGTCATTCTTGGACAATAGAGCCCCAGTCCTTGGTATGTGTGATTTACCTTTATAACTACAATATTCCGTGTGTGCTATCTGTTTATAAATCGTACAGTTAGCTTACTGGTCTTCATTGCTCGCTCCAATCGTCTTCCAGATGACAATCCTACTGTGGAGAACAAACAAATGTTTGCTAATCTGATACTCCTCTTCTGTGAGCTTATACGCCATGACGTTTTCTCACATGACGCCTATATGTGTACCTTAATATCACGTGGTGATTTGCTGCATACTACTCCGGTGGTAAAAATCAGCACTGCCAATACAACAGCAGATCACATGGATCTATCTAGTGTCAAGTCGGAAGGTGTCAAACAAGAGGTGAGCAAATTGAGTTAAAATATGTTTACCTACCTTGTCATTCGTTTGTGCGTAAGAAAGTTACCTGTCGCTTGATGGTTACAAATGTTTATTTTATCAGATACAGGATGAGATGAAGATGGAGCTAGAGATTCAATACACCGGCTTTGATATATTTGCATTCAAAGATGACGTGAAACACAGTCCGGGAGACCCAGGATCCGTTAAATCTGCCATCGACCAGCCCCCCTCGGTATCGGCCCTTACGCCCGCGGATGCTTCATCTCTGGGTCAATCCCAAGCTCACACCCCGGGCATGGCTCGAACCCCGGGCGGCCCGCTCACGCCAGGGCAAGCGCATACCCCTGCAGCCGGTCAGGCTCATACCCCCGGGGCGGCGAGAACTCCAGGTGCGCCGCATACCCCCGGCACTGCACACACTCCTGGCATGGCACACACCCCTATCGCCTCGACGCCGATGGCTCATACACCGGGCATGGCTCATACGCCAGTTTCATCAGTGCCGCCTCCTCATGGCGAATTTAAGCATCCGCAACACGACGTAAGTCCTAAGGGACCGTCTCGTCACCTGATTTACGCTACACACTTTCCTATCCCCCAAGACGATTACTCGAGTCATGAGTGTAATCAGAGGATGATCACTTTATTCGGTGTGGGGAAAGCGAGAGATGAAGCTAAACACGTGGTCAAGAAAATCACTAAAGAAATCATGAAGTTATTTGGAAAGAAGAACAGCATCGACACTAGTAGTGGAGATGTTAGTAAAGGAAAGAAGAAAAAGGAGAAGGAAAGGGAAAAGGATACTGATTCATCTGCAAGTTTTGAAAGTACCTTCAACAAGTTTCAAAAACTCTCGTACTATGACCAACATTCAGTTACTCAGACGTGCGCCGTTACTGGAGCCAATTCAGTCACTGAAGTTATTAATAGCTTTGCCACCCAAAGTTCCATGTATCTACCATTGGTCGAAAATATCAGCTACCTGTTTGATCTGATGGAATATAGTTACAACAT